>VDFB02008054.1:26031-118244 GCA_007258455.2 Sequoia sempervirens
CTAGCAACTTTACAATGCTTGCATCTAGCAACTTTTCCCTCCACTGAAAATTCATCGCCGCAGGAAAACACCGCCGAGATAGAAAAAACCGAGAGAGGTTTTTGTAGATGGTCCCAACACGATCCCATAGCCTCAGATGGAGAGTCTGTAAGCATCACGGTCTCTGAGAAATAGACCTTTAAAGATTTCTGCCTTTTAGCACTTTGGACTCTTAAGGGAAATCGTTGGTCCAATGTAGCTCAGAGTGATTCGACATATTTGGGTACAAGAGAGGACCATCCCTAGCGTAAACGTACCCATCTGAACGTGTTGGAATAGTCTATTTGGTCGTACGAGCTGCGGAGTGAAAGTTGCACCACTTTACAACTTTACACTGCTTGCATCTGGCAACTTTTCCCTCAGTTGAAAAGTCATCACCACAGGAAAATGCCTCTAAGATAGCAAAAACTGAGAGAGGTTTTTGCAAATGGTCCCAACACGATCCCATAGCCTCAGACGAAGAGTCTGTAAGCATCACGGTCTTTGAGAAATAGACCTTAAAAGATTGTTGTCTTTTAACACTTTGGACTCTTAAGGGAAACTAGTGGGCAACATAGTTAACTTCTTCACAAACTTGGTTTGAAGTAATTTCATTCTTTTTTGTGCATTTAAAATGGAGTTTTAAGCCTCCACCCTAAAAGTGACCTCTAAATAACTTCAAACACCTTAACTACCTCATTCTTATTCATTTGTTTTGCAAACAAGCATTTTCATTTGAAGAGGCTGAGCTTTGATTTTTGCTTGTTGGATTGAATGTGGACCATGACACAACTTTCTTTTTTCTAAAATTGTTCAACATCATTGAACTAAGAATTTATCACACATCTGCAAAGAAACAAAGGAGTACCACCAACTAAAACACATTACACTTTGGTTCTCACTGACTTGATGTACTCTTCAACATCTCTCTTCTCTAAAAGAAACCTCTAAATCACTTCAAACACCTTAACTACCCTAAAATTGACCTCTCAATCACTTCAAACACCTATATTAAGCTACCACTCTCAAGACCAATGTAACAATGATACAAAATAATGCTTTGAGTTTGAAAGATGGGTCACTTTCCTACTTTGCTTGGGATTTCAGACTCTCTAATACTATCATGCATTTCTTTCATTCCTTGTGCCTCCACCTACCACTTCCTTCTCTTGTGGGCCTTTGAAATTTTTCCTTTCCATTCGCATAACACCCTAATACCTTGACCATCACTTCTCAAACCATACATTCCTCTTTGTATCTTTGGGCCTTTTGATGATGTCTTACATTTGTAAAAGAGCCAATGGGGTATCCTAATCCTCAAACCCCTAGATCCCCATTGTCTTGTGTCCTAACACCCAAGAATCCCATCACCTGAACCCTTGATGTTGGACCTTGGGATAATTATTTGCTTGAACTTAAAGCAATCATTTACCTAGATCTCCACACTCAAGCATGCACTTTCACAAAACCTCACCATTTGAATGGACTCCACCCATGACCACGACTAACCAAGAATGCAATTAATGAGCCCAAATTTGAATGTGAGAAAATGGCAAGAAACTTTGGACCCATGTTAGGCCTTCAACCTCTATATAAGGAATAAAACTTCATTAGTTTGGATAATCTTTGGACATCATCTCAACAAATCCAAAATTGCAAAGTCGGACACTTGTGTTCACTTGTTGAATCTAAGGACAAAAACCCTTAGGTTATGGAGATTTTTCGACGAAACCCCATTGGTTTCCTAGAGTTTGGAGGATGAAACTTGTTTGGATTTGTGAGGGAAATTTCACAGAAAGGTTGCATCTGTACGCCAAGCATAGTGGATTTCAGCATCCCAATATTTTTCTAAAAAAAAATTTGATCATTGTAATCTTGGTTATGAGCAAACAATTGAAGCAAAAAAATTGTAATCATGAAGTGAGTTATTTGAATTAAATACTCTATTCCAACCAACTTATATGTGTAGATCTATTTATCATATGTGAATGTTTTAGATCTAAATATCTTGTTTAAATGTTTTGGCTGATTTTCATTGAATTATTCCAAATCTAAGAAATTTGTATGAATAATTTAGTTAAGGATCATTGCATTTATCATTGAGCCTATGGTCAAATGTTCTCATCCTATGACATAAGTCTTGAATTGCTTTAATCAGTTCTGACAAGTCATGACCTCTTGATTGGGAAGGTTGTAACTCCCCCATTCATTCAGACAACCAGATGTATGTTTGTTGACAATATCAAATAAAACCTCCAGCCAGGGTCTGCTAGTGTAGGGAGAAGCAATGCATGAAATTTTCTTTTTGATTTGGGCTAAATGTGATTAGGACAGGCCCTGACAGGGTTGTATCAAAGCCCAAGAGAGAGATATGTTGAGGAAGAAAATAGAGAAATTATAGTGAAAATGTGCATTAGCATGTCTCATTTTATTTATAGAAGAAAGTACAGTGCACAACAATCAAGCAAAAGCTAAAATCCATCTATGAAATAAATTACTCACTATCAAAACTAACCTTCAAATTAAAGAAGAATTTAAGAAGCTATATTTTCATATAACTTCTTCAAATGTATTTAAATTATTGTACAAGGAACATAAAATATTAGAGATGCACTTTCCAAGCAATGTTGTTTTCCTATCGGTTTATGTAAAACATAATTATTGTGGGGATTCTACTTAAGATTCAATTAATCAAGGAAATCAGAAATGTTTTGGAGTTTTGTTCTACCAATGCAATTATTTTCTATACTAGCCATTATGGAGAAGCGGTTTATACAAATTTTCTTTGTGAAAAATACATTGTGATTAAATTATTTGTTTAAAAGTTATGTCTTGCTTTTTATTTTCTAAAAGAATCCATATTTAGATGGTGTTGCAGTCAGATAAACATCTATTTTTCACAGAGCTCACAACTTTTAATAGTATTCTTTTCCTAAATTTCTAGGTCAAAGTGCATGATGATGTCATTTCATGCCTGCAAATAATTGAATCTTCTAGTCAACAAATGGTCACAACATCTTGGGATGGAATGATTAAAATATGGAACATTGATGAAGGTAGAGGTAGTTGGGCAACAACTTTTGGCTCATCTAAGAAGACACAAAGTGCCAGTAAGTATATGAAGAATGGTCATATGATATATTATTAGTATTCATATGGGAGTCTAGCCATATTAATTTTTTGAAAAAGGTGAATTTATGTTATATAAAAAAATTGATGGTTACAAATGGACCACCAAATTTACTAAGGCATGGGAAAGTTGACAAAGAAGAAAATCAGATGGTGTAGGGTTAATCATATGAGTATCTAGTTGTTACTTATGCAATGTGAAATAATGCTTTGAGTTTGAAAGATGTGCAATGCAATGTAATCAGCAATATGAATATAAACTACATAATATTTAACCATTATTTTTATGCTATTGTACATTGATATTTAACCATTGCTTCAAAAAGTTTAATCATGCACATGAGGAGGAAACTAAATTTCAATTGTCAACTTCTATATATATCAAATTATTCAATAATCAAGTGTATGTCCATATACAAAAATGGCATCAACGCCAACTCAAACAAAGTTTTACAATATGTGGCATATGCCATCTCGGTATCTATTCAAAATTTACATGCCAAAATGTCTATCTCATCCTAAACTACTGGTGGATCATCAAAATGGAGCCTCTTGAAGCACTCGCTATTCAAGATAGCCGCACAAGAAAATCAAACCACAATTGAGATTAGTTATACTATATAATTTAAAATTGAATAATTAACATAAAAATCAATACACATTGAATTATAATTGAACTCTAAAATTGAAATCTTGATTACCTGAAATATACGTCTCTTTGAAGGGTCAGGAGTCCTAGAATATACCCCTCTCAAAGAACTAACCAAACCAACTTTTGTAACGCCAATCTATATATGTGAACAAAACATGAAATTGATCCAAGTTAGCATAGAATTGTCGCATAAGAACATATTTACCAAGCACAAAATAAAATAAACACATACTCTTTAGGGTTGATCTTTTTTCTCAGATCTCCTTTAGGTGTCTCAACACCTCCTCCTTCAAGCATTTGAATACCTAATCCTTCGGGTGTTGTGGCACTTATCAACAATGATGTATAGCTCACAATCGCCTGTACATAAAAATGACAAGTACATATGAAACTACTAATCTATGTCAATGTATGCATAATCAATAAAAGATCTTATAAATTTTAATTCAATCAAATTTGAGTTCAATTACCTTTCCCTTATCCAACACTGTGCCTCCATAGTCTGGAGAGCATCGCACTCGCTCACACTAGGTGTTTGCTACAAGCAGAGAGTAAGATAAACATATAAGTTAATATATAATTTCATTATTGACAATTCAAATGACAAGCAAATATACAATAAAAAAATGTAAATGAGTGAGTGAGAAAATACATATTGTGTGTGTGTCAAGGCCAAATGAAATGGCCCTAAGGGTGCTATCAGTCACCTGTGTGAGTTCCTCCTCAGAAATTAACTGTTAAATAGACCATGTAAATAAATATTAATACTTGATACTATCTCTTATTAATATTCATTTAAAAAAAATGCAAGTTATGAATTTACACCTTAAATGTTACCTATGTAACTACTCCAATGTCCACCTCTCTAGCAGGAGAGGACTCTGTAGGGTGTACTCCACTCCCCTGTGTGTGATCTGCTATAATCTCCACATCCTGGATGTCATAATCAGAAGTGTCTAATGGATGCTCAAGGGGTTGTACAATAGGACCCAAACATATTTGCTAGCACATATTACAAATATGTGGACCTGAGGAGGATGATGCAACAGCATTGGATCCATCGCCAAGATCACCAGACTGTGGTTGAGCTACTGAAGAAGCATGGGAAACCAAAAGACCACTCAAAGAGTGAATGGCCTGGATATTTTGTGTGGCTGCATCCTCCGTAATATCTAGATGTTGTACTAGAGGTGGCAGAGGAAGGGGAGGACTGGGAACATGTGGGCACCTAACTACTCTAGCTGCCCCTGGCCTATCCTGAGGCATACCTCTACCAACGCCTTGGAAGGGTTTAATGTCAAAGTAATTGACATGATGCCCTAACAAAAACTTAGCATATAATTTTTTAATAAAGTAAAAGGTACATCAAGATTATTGTTGGGTGGTTTATCAAAAACCATACACCAACGATCCCAAAATTTATCTACTATGCCCCTATGTGTGCACCATTTTATAGAAAGTTTTGGCTTGTTAACATTAACTGGAAAACCAATGTTGGGGTTAATAAATAAAGAGGCTATTTGGGATTTTGTTATTTGGAGATCTTTCACATCATCATAAGACATTCACATGCATAATATTGCCTCATAGTTTCTTTCCATGAATGAAATGCATTATGTTGGGTGGAGAGGGTTTCTACATTTGTAATTATTCCTGTCAATGTGGTTGACATACGGATAATCGAGGGATTTTCCTATAAACATCACAAATGCCCCTCAATTGTTCCAATTTTTCATGAATTAACTGTTCAATTGATGGCTGCGGAGGTGGTGGAGCATTTGGCATTTCTACATTTTGATTCTCAGCTGGTGGATTTTCATTTTCAACTGGTGGAATTTGTGCATTTTCATTCTCAACAGCCATAATGCCTAATTAAAGTTAAAAAATAATTAATCTAAAATTAGACAATATAAATGAAACACTATTTTTAAATCAAAATCCATTAAAAACATTCATTTTTTTATCAAAATCTATTTTGAACTCAATTGTTTCATAAAAATTCAATCAAAAACCCTATTTTGAAAAAAATTCACAAAAAGCATTCATTTTTTTATCAAAATCCATTCTCAATTCAATTTTTTCATAAAAATTCAATCAAAAACCCTATTGTGAAAAAAAATCCACAAAAAACATTCATTTTTTTATCAAAATCTATTCTAAACTCAATTTTTTCACAAAAACTCAATCAAAAACCCTATTTTTTAAAAAAATCAACAAAAAACCATATGAAATTATTCAAATATAAATCAAAATTGAATCAAATCAAATAAAAATAAAAATAAACTTACCTTTCCAAATTAAATTTAGACTATATTGGATATCCATTACGCGAAGAATGGATGCACTGTGCGCCCGTGGGTTCTTCTCAGCCGAATGACTTCAAAAAAGCGACAGAAGTTTTTAATATATGCTTTTTACAAATAGGATATCCGATCCAAATCAGATATCCGATTTGGATTGGATATCTAATTTGTAAAAGTAGGTTTGGTGTTTGGTATGGTGACACCCAAGCCTAAAAAAAGTCAACATGTTTTTTTCGCATTTTTTCAGTTGATGAAAGACATGTTTTTTCCTCATTGCCACTTTTTGGCCCACCATTAACCTGCACATACCTAGCATGTGATTTTTTTCAAATTTTGCCTCTTCTATCTGTTTTTGTCTTTTTGACCTCTATTTTGCAGAATATAACTATTTTTTCTTGTAGGTTGGATCGATCAAAGACGAAAAGGAAGAGAGGCATGATGATGTCATTTCACAAAAACAAGTGTTTTTAAACACTTTAGTGTTTGTTTAGCACTATTGGAGGATTCATTACTCCTCTTAAGGAAAATTTGTCATCTTTTATGCTTAGGATCCACTAATTTCGTTTGGGCTTTAAAAAGAACTTTTAAATTCTTGTTACAAAAAGGCTTAAAAGGGACATTAGGATTCAAAATTTACTAAAGTTTGTTTTAGGACTAAAAATTTGAACAAGGCAATTTGTCACACTTACTTTGGTGTTTTTAAAACAAAGTCACAATCGCTTTGAAAGGTTAAAATGAACATGTGCAACCTTGTTTTTGTGATTTCTTACTTAAACTAACATCATTGAAAATGACGTATGCGCTTCTCTCACGCTTTATAGCGATCTTGAGAATCAAAAGGCATTTTTTGTGATCTTAGCTTGAGATAAAGTAGTCACCTCCACACTTCATTTTGGGAAATAAAATTGAACAAAGCTTGCAAGTGTGAGTTAGGTATATCGCGTGAGTTCTCCCTTTGTTTCTAAATGAAGGTCGATCGAACTATGGATGTGCTTGCTCACTATTGTTTACCTTTAGAGGGGCCTGCCTAAGAGACACATTCGCAAGGAGAACTCGAAGGTGACTCCAACCGGTTTTTCATTCGATCCGGTATATAAATGGATAAGACTAAACTATCAAGTCCTCATGGTATGTAGGCCTTATCTGTACAGTGTCTTTCAGAACGAGGTACTACCGTAAAAAGTGTAAGAGCCCCTAGTAGGATTGATTAAAGCCTTTAGTGGCTTGTTGGATGCTCACAAGGTGCCATGCCCCCGATGTCCCGTCATTAAGAACCTTGTTTGTAGTAGCCAATTGCTTCATCCAATGAGTTTATCAAAGTGGTGCATTGGAACTTAGATTCCAAGAAGTTACTTGCCATGTCTGATCTTGGTTAAAATATAGAGGTTAAGACTTCATTCTTAACATACCTTTATATTTTTTCCTTGGTTGCATGTAAAATCATCTCTTCTACTATGAAGGGCATGAGGTAAGCCCACCAAGAAAAACGTACCAATTGAGCTACCTAGGATGTTATATTTCTTGTGATTCAAAACACTTTGCGTGTTTGAAAACATTTGGAAACAAACACTTAACATAATCATTCAAATTTCAAACCCTTTAGGAGGAAAATACAATTGACCAAATTCATGTGTTATTGTTTGCCCTTGGGATTCACATCTTTAAAGGTTTCTAAACACTTGAACTACATCTCAATTTTCCTACTAAAGATCAACAATAGGTAACCCTTGCCTTGAATTCATCCAATTTCCACATAACATAATTTGTGGGATTCAAAGAAATTAAGACATTGGACATCTAGTTTGGAAAACCTAATCAAAAGAAGTGTTTGTGGTAAAATAAAGTCACTAAGCAAAGATAACAAAATTGGCTCTCACATGTGTTGAAACGTCATCATTTCCAAGAAATTTAAAATCCCAAAATGAAAATCCTTGAGTCAAAGTTCAAAATTTAGGAGTCACACTCAAAAGATCATCACGAGATACAATAGAAAGTGCAATCGAAAGCAACATATCAAGATAAGAAAAAAGTTCACAAGGTTCTATAGACTCATCCCTTTGAACAATCCAAAAATGTATGCTCAATTTGAACCACTTCTTAGTTATAGAGGTCCTTAGAAGCATTGCATGCTCTTCAATACCGAGGTCTAGTAAACAAAGTGTCTTTTTAGGTACATCTTAGGATCCAAATCAAATATTTTTCATCCATCCTTCAAAACATCAAACTGAAAATCATCTCACCATCATCTTTTGAGAAATCTTGAAGTTATCCTTCATGCTAAGCTTTTTGGAAAAAATCAAAATCATCAAATCCTTGAGACAAGATCCTTGAAATCTTTATCAAATCATCTTTGGCTAGGTATGTGTAGATGCATCCTTTTGCATATGCTTAGTCAAAATTATCAAACCATCTTATTTAGCTAGGTATATGTAGATGCATCCTTCTTCATTTGCTTGGTTAAATTATCATCTTGTTTGAATAGGTGTGGGTAGATGTATCCTTCTCCCTACACATATTCAAATTATCATCCTTTGAGAAAATCTACCCCTTAGATAATCATCCAACATCTTAGGGTCTATTTGTTCAATCAAAGCAAACCAAAAAACCAAGTCAAGGACAAATCCAAAAAATAAAAATCAAAATCCAAAACATATCCAAAAGTCCTAAAAATCTAGCATTCCCCTTAGGATTTTTTTCAAAAGATCAAATATCCACATCATCCATCTCTTGCATCATCATCATATCACCTTTTGATCTTCAAGATATCCTAAAAATTTCTCTTTTGTGCTTAAAATAAGATCAACCCAAAGAATTAGAGATTCATCTCCCATATTCTTGAAAATTGATCCTTGTTTTATGGTTCAAACTAGATCTCAATACAAGAAGAACATGGAAGTTGACAAAGAAACACCCGCTTCAAGTGACCTAAGCCAAACGAATGCTGAAATAAATCCCGTTGAATCAAGCAATCCTTTGACTAACTCATCATCACAAAATCCACAAGAGGAAATTCAAGAAGATCTTACCTTTGGGATGTCGCATGAAGAAATAACCGAAATGGTCCAAAATCCGGAGAACCATAAGATCATCAACATCATGATGAGGCTTAACCCTTCACTATAGATGCTCAAACTAGCAAAATAAGGGGCTAAATTACCTTCTGATTTCAATGTGAACTCTATAGTGAAACCACCTTTGGAGGTCATGCCTCTAATTTCATCCACACTCCCCATCTCATCTACATCCCCATCCCAAAGCATCACTCAAAACATTCCACAAATCACAACATCTTTTGGACCAACTCAACCTAATGTCAATAAGGGAAACACATTTCTTAATGCCATTCAAACACACCCCCTTGTTAATAATCAAGACTTGGACGCAAATACCATTTTGGAACAAAACATACCCCAAAACCCATTACATAAGTATGCCCCTCTCACTTTCCATGATCCTAATGATCCATCATCATCATCCTTCCACACAACACCCCAAACCTCTCTCCTCATAATTTCACAAGGAGAAGGTGACATGTTCGAACCTGGGGGAATTTTTGACACCACATCATTTTCTCAAGAGATCACGCCCCTCACATTTTCACCTCTTCCACCATTACCACCATAATCCACACCTCTACTTGGCTTGGGACTCCCACCTTTACTAAACATTAATCAAAATCAAACCAACATTCCAAACACCAATCAAAGCATCACGCCAAACTCTCAAAACTTGTCATCAATATCGCAACAACAGATGACAACTACACAAGAAATCACGACATCATCGACCACCCCCCTAACATCTCAAAGCATGGGCTCTCAAGGACCAACCACATCGATCACTACTCAAACCACTAACACAACACCACCACTCACCACCACCACAAGCACCATTCTGAATCCACCACCAAACTCCAATTTATCAAGCCAATACAACATGGCATTGCAAGTCGTTCAACAAGCTGCTTATCAAAAGGCATTCCTGCAAGTGCAAAAGCAAAAAGCTGCACAAATAGCTGCTCAAAAATCTGTGCAACTAGCTTCCCAACAAGTCGCACAAGCAGTGCAAGATGCTCAAGCCGCCCAAATTGCACAACAAGTGCAACAAGCTACACAAGCCCAAGCCTTATTGCAACAACAACAACAAGCCGCTCAAGCTGCTCAAGCATCCCAAGCCGCATTACAAGCATAAAAGGTTGCTCAAGCCCAAATTCTATTGCAACAACAAGCGGCCCAAGCCCAAGCACAAGCTCAAGCTCAAGCTCAGGCGCACGCCCAATATCAAGCACAACAAGCACAAGCACAAACATAGTTTCTTGCACAAAAACAAGCAACACAACTACAAGCATATCAGCAAGCAATAAAACAATATCAAGAGCAGCAAGAAGTAGCCCAATTGGAATCCCAACAACAAGCATTGTTGGAACAACAACAAGCACAACAGCAGGCTCAACAACAGGCAATCTTAGCACAGCAACAACAAGACCAACAACAAGCGTTGTTTATATAGCAGCAAGTGCAAGCATACCTGGCTCAACAAAATGTGCAAATACCATCAAACAACACACCAAACAACCCACCCATCCAACCCACAATCGAAACACCCCAGAATACCTTCATCCCACCCCCTGATCCGCAAAATGACGTAACGACACAAATCAGGTTGCTCTCGCAACAAGTGCTCGATCTTCAATCAGGGTGAACCACAAAAACACCAAGCAACTTGTGTCCCTATCCATTTCATAGGAGCCTTGTGATGAAACCATTCCTGAAGGTATTTGAGATCCCCAAGTTTCACAAATATCATGGGACGAGAAAACCTAAAGATCACATCAGGGAATTCCAAGTTCATTGCATGGAAGTCGCATACGATGATACCTATCTGATGCAGATATTTCCTAGGAGTTTGGCTAGCCATGCTATGGAATGGTTCTCTCGCCTACCTACAGGCATCAAAACATTCCAAGAAATTATAGACACATTCATTAAAAACTACGCATGTAATATCGCAATGGATGTCAATCTAGAAGAACTCTCAGCTCTTAAACAAGGTAAGAATGAATCATTTGCTTCATTCCTACAACAATGGCAATCCAAGGCCAATCGAAGAAAATGGGTCATGCCCGAGGAACAAAAAGTTTGCACCATCATATCCAACCTTGATGGCCTCTTGGAATTTCATCTCAAGGTACAAGGGATTACCACGTATGACCAGTTGATCTCCAAGCCGCTCAGCATCGAATGAGCCCTTATGACACAACCCACAGGATCAACTTCATACCCTGAAAAACAAAACAACCGCCCACCCACCAATTACAACGAAAAACCTCGCACATGGGAAAGGAACAAAAATGTTACCAATGATGGTGTTGTCGACACCAAAGTGGTCATTAGTGCCCCTCGCCAAAATACACCCACACCATAAATCCAAATCCAACACCAAAACAATCATCAAGCAACACAACAATCAAACAACAATCAAGCAATTAACAATGTCAATGATCAAAGGGGACCACCCCAATGGAACAAGAATTACCCCAAGCGAAAGTACACCGCTCTGGGGGAACCACTCGAAGTCATCATGAAGAAGCTGATAAACAAAAAACTCATCAAAGCTCCCACCTATGAGAATTACCAAGAACCGGATGTGAAACCTCCTTGGTATAATGAGAATCAACTCTGTGACTTCCATAAAATCAAAGGGCATACCACGAATAGTTGTATGAGGTTAAAAAACATAGTTCAAGATCTCATCGATCAAAGAATTATAAACGTGGAACAACCAACGGGAAACCAAAACCTTAAGATATACATGAATCTGATGCCTAACCATGGAAATAAAGGGAATAATAACATGGATAAGGGGAAACAAACCTTCAAAAATGTAAATCATGTGTATAACCACGTTGTTGCATCTCTGGATGACTATTGTGCTACCATCACCATCAAAGGAGCCCATGTTGATTGTGGAGTCACCACAAGAGGCGGTAAAGTTACCATCGCAGGATCATCCTAGCCAAACAGAGTCCTTGCACCTAGATTTGTCCCCAATGGCTATAATGTCCTTGATCAGTTCAAAAGAACACCAGCGCAAATCTCCATCATGGAGTTATTAAAAATCTCATCTGCTCATAAGAAAATCCTTGAGGAAGTGTTGGCTTCATCCACTATCTCCACAGATCTTGATGGGGAACAATTCCAAGCTATGGTCAGAAATATCATTACACCAAATCTCCTCACATTCTCCGACCAATATTTTCCTTCCCAACCATCTCATAACTGTGCACTCCACTTAGAGGTCCTAGTGCAGAAAAGCAAATTCAAGCAAATCTTGGTGGATGGAGGTGTAGGCTTGAATATGTGTTCCCTCAAGCTCATTAAACAATTAAAAATCTCAGAGGATTCCATCGACAAAGGAAAGGGTATCACAATAAGAGCATATGACGATCAAGAAAGAGTGTCTCAGGGCACAATCAGAATCCCTATTCAAGTAGGACCAGCCATCATGGAAACCACTTGTCAGGTCCTGGACCTCGATTTTCCATATAATATCCTCCTAGGACGTCCATGGATTCATGCAATGCAAGCAGTAGCATCAAATTTCCATCAATGTGTCAAATTCACATATGAGGGACAAGAAGTCACCATCTATGGAGATCCCGAACCATTCTCCTACTACAAAATCCTCAAGGAAAAGTACTATAAAGTACCATAAGTACCTAAAAATGATGAGGGCCCATCTACACCATACATTGATCTAGCCACTCTCATATGCTATACCAAGATGAGAGAACAGTAGTTGATTTACCAATGGATGACAAAAGCAAGGGTCTGCAAATGATGCTCGCAATGGGCTATGACAGAAATCAAAGACTTGGGAAAAATGATAATGGGCTTATAATACCTATCATTTTGAGGACGCGAATGAGAAGTCTTGGCCTTGGATGTACCCCTCCGAGTATAACCATACGTGGCCGAGGTCCTCCAATTAGAAAGGTCAAAAATCCTCCTTAGCAAACTGTAGCTAAATTACGCTTACCAGTATCTATAGGTCGCATCATAGATAACTTCACATTTGACATAACCGATGTCTGTAGTAGTAGTGATGACGAGGATCCCATGACCAACTTACCTAGGCTATTTGAGAATACCACTGTTTTCATGATTAGCACCTTATCCTTTGAATCAAACCATCAAAATCATGAAATCCGCCTAGTATACCCCCAACTCATCAACTATGACCAACGAGGACCGCCAGTTCTTGATACATTCAAAAAAAATGAAGTGCTCTCATAATTCATGGGACTACGGGATAACATTTTGTATGGGGATCACAAAGCAGGGTTCATAATTGAGCTAGATATGCATGCCTATTATGAGGAAATGATTGAATCCCTTAGTCGCAAAATTGAAAAGTTGAGAATAATATCTAAGTCCTTGAGTGAAAACCACATTGTGGCACTCTCCGACCAGAAAAAAGTAAAAAGAAAGGATGCATTCAATGGTGAAAACCTCTCTGAGGCACCTGAGGATGGGGGATTCAATCTTCCTTTCAGAGCTTTTCATCAAGAAAAATCAGCAGTCCTAGCAGAAAAATGCAATCCAGTCAATCTAGGAACAGAGGAAACCCTGCACATCACATTCTATGCAGAATCATTACTATCAAAGGAACAAGAGCTCCTAGCAACCTTCCTAAGAGAGAGATAGATAAACTTCGCATGGAGCTATGCTGACATGCCAGGGCTTGATCTAGAAATTGTGGTTCACCACTTAGCAGTATACCCATAAGCAAAGCCTGTTAAACAAAAACTCAGGAAAATGCACCCTCATATCACCCTGCTAGTCAAAATGGAATTAAAAAATCTATTAGATGCAGGATTCATTCAACCGATAGATTATCCAAAATGGTTGTCAAACTTGGTGCCTATCTCAAAACCCGATGGGGGCATCAGAATCTGCACAAACTTCAAATACTTGAACAAAGCATGTCTGAAAGATGATTTCTCGTTGCCCAATATTGACATGATCGTAGACATGATGGCGGGACATGAAATTCTTTCCTTGATGGATGATTTCTCAAGTTATAACCAGATAATGATTTCCAAAGAAGACCAACACAAAACGGCCTTCACTTGTCCATGGAGGACTTACTGCTAGAACATGATACCATTTGGCTTAAATAATGCAAGAAAAACATACCAAAGGGCCATGACGTTAATCTTCCATGACATGATTCACAAAACTATTGAAGATTATGTTGATGACATTCTAGCCAAGTCCAAAAGGAGAAAGGATCACATAGCAACCCTAAGTGCCAGTTCTGACAAGCTAGAGGAGTACAAGGTCAGATTAAACCCAAAGAAGTGTGTCTTCAGTGTACAATCAAGAAATCTACTAGGATACATAGTGTCAATGAGAGGTATTGAGGTAGATCCACCAAAAGTAAAAGCAATCCTTGAGATGGAGCCACCCAAAACATTAAAGCAATTAAGAGGTCTCCAAGGGAGGCTTCAATCCATTCGAAGGTTCATAGCATAGCTGGAAGACAAACAGAACCCATACTCTCACCTACTTCACAAGGGAGTAGCGTACAAATGGGATAACAAGTGTGAAGAGGCATTCAATAAAATCAAAGAATATCTACTTACACCACCAGTCCTAATGCCACCAATCCCAAGAAAACCATTAATTCTCTATGTGTCAGCAACAGCAGTAGCCCTTGGAGCTCTCTTAGCTCAGCATGATGAAAATAGAACAGAAAGGGCCATCTATTACATTAGTAGAACAATGGTTGGGCATGAGTTAAATTACTCATTCATCGAGAAAGCATGTCTAGTAGTAGTGTTTGCATCACAGAAATTTAGACATTACATGTTAGCACACAAAATAAAACTCATTGCCTAAATCGACCCTCTCAAGTACTTACTGTCAAAAGCAATGCTCACTAGAAGAATGGCCAAATGGGTGATGATACTATCAGAATACGACATTGAATATGTGGATCAGAAAGTAATCAAAGGCCAAGTCATTGCAAATCAGCTTGCAGAAGCACCAATCTATTCAGAGAATCCTCTCATCTCAGAGTTTCCAAACGAATCTATTTTTAATCTCAACATAGCTGACCACTGGAAACTCTACTTTGATGGCTCATACATGTAGCATGGATCAGGAGCCAGTGTCTTCTTCATTACCCCACAAGGGGACTGCATACCAAGGTCCTACAAACTGGTGTTTCCTTGCACCGATAACATTGCAAAAAATGAGGCTTTAACCATAGGTCTCAGAATAGCAGTGCAATGGCACATCATAGCCCTAAGAGTATACGGAGATTCTCAATTGATAATAAACCAAGTGAATGATGAGTACCAAACTAAAGATGACAAGCTCACTCCATACAAGAAATTGGTGGAGACTCTCAAAGAATCCTTCATCGAGATTACATTTGAGCAGATACCTAGAGCCAACAATAGAGCAGCAGATGCCATGGCAACAATTGGATCCTTATTGGACATCCCCCACAACGTTCCAAAATATAAATTCCTGATAGAGCAGCTTCTTGTGCCCACATTCAAGGCACCAAAATCAGAATTTGTGTGTGAAATTGTTGGTCCCGATGATCCTTGGTACCGCGACATTTATACCTACTTGTGAATAGGGGTCATACCTCCTGACTTACCCTCAACCCTAAAATGAACCTTTGTCAAAAAGGCATCCCAATTCATCATCCTAGGAGATACCCTGTATCATAGGAGCATAGAAGGAACCTTAATGCACTGCTTAAACGCTGAGGAGGCATCGACCGCTCTAACTGAAGTACATAACAGTATCTGTGGTTCACACTCGAGTGGAATGACCATAGCCAAGAAACTGCTGAGGATGGGGTATTATTGACCCACAATGGAAAGAGAGGCACATGACTACGTCAAAAGGTGTCTACAATTTCAGCAGCATGGGGACCTCATCCATGCTCCAGCTCAAGGACTTCATCCCATCATCACACCATGGCCCTTCTCACAGTGGGGACTCGATCTCATTGGAAAAATCACTCCCACTTCATCTAACGGCCACATGTTCATCATAACCACCATGGAGTACTTTACTAAGTGGGTGGAAGCCATACCCATGACATATATAACTGGGAAGCAGATATCAAATTTCATCCTGAACTATCTCATTTGCCGCTACAGTGACCCACAAGCCATTATCTCAGATAATGGGACACCATTCAAGAATCAGGATGTCTGCGACTTATGTGAAAAATTCAAAATCCAACATCGCTTCTCCACCCCATAATATCCCCAAGGCAATGGCCAAGCAGAAGCCACAAACAAAACCATTCTAAAAATCCTCAAGCAAATAGTCAATGACGCAAGTCGTGACTGGCATCAGCAACTTAGAAATAGCCCTATGGGCCTACCGAACCAGCATCTGCACACCCACCGACGCCACCCCTTTCTCCCTGGTCTACGAATTAGAAGCAGTACACCCCATCGAGATTGAGCTCCCATCACTCAGGATATCACTACAAAACCTCATCACAGATGAAGAGTATCGAGTATCAAGAATGAATGATTTGGAGCTACTAGAGGAGCGGCATATAGACACTTTAAATCATTTGCAAGTCTATCAGAACAGACTCAAAAGGAGCTATAATAAGAAAATCAGAAGCAGGACTTTCCAAGTCAGAGAACTGGTACTAAAGGAGAATCAGAAGAATGTTCCAAATCTAAACAGCAAAGGAAAATTTGAACCCAATTGGTTGGAACCATTTGTCATCACAACAAGCTATAATTTTGGCATATCAATTATCAACACCCGAAGGGGAACCTCTGCAAGAGCCCATGAATAGCTCTCACCTCAAAAAAATTTATGCCTAATATTTCAAGGTATAAAACAAAAAAATATAGAAAATGTCCTGAAGAAACGGTTACCTTGGTGAAAACCTGGCAAATAGGCGTCTTGGTGACAACAAAAAAATCCAAAAAAGCAAAAAATCCAAAAAAAAATAGAAAAAGGATTAAAATAGTAAAGAGAAAAATCATCCTCTAGTGAAAACCACTTCGGTGGCACTTTGGACAAGTACCTTGGTGAAAACCTAGCAAACATGCCTTGTGTAAATAAGCACTTTCCATCCACCACGGTCTCTATGGCTTGTTCTGCATCATCCATCCATAACGTTTCCATCATCCATCGCATTCAGATCTCCATCCATCACTCATCCACCCACATCCACACCATAGCTTGGTCTTTGTTGCATCATGATCCCTCCTAGTACTACTCGACCCATCCTCAAGGTCAATATGTCCTGCCTTTATCCGAGTAGTCTATTGCATCATGTTGGGGCATGTTATCATCGGATCGGATTCATGTATATTCTTGAAGTCCTAAAATCAAAAATCCAAAAACATCAAAACATCATCCAAAAACATCAAAACATCAGAAAATCCAAAACATTGAAAAATCACCAAAATCCAAAAACATTCAAAACATATTAAAAAATCCAAAAATAGGTCAAAAGTCAAAAAAGTCAAAAAAGTCATCTTGTCGAACTATGGGTCTCTAAGCCTTGAACGTAGGAAAGGTTGATCTTTGATCATCCCCCGAGACACTTAGGTCAGTGCTTTAGGAGTTCATCATAATAAACTGACATTTCATCATGTATATCGTCATCTATAAATCGGTCATGTCGTCGTCGAACTCGTGGTCTCTGCGTGTATAACGTAGGCAAGGCTAATCTGTTGATCAGCCCCTAAGGCCCCTAGGATAGGTCCTTAGGTTAGTCTCTTGGTCAAAATCTCCCCAAAACATTCAAAATTGAAAATCAAAACATTTGCAAAATCTCAAAATACCAAAACAGCATCAAAACTTTTCAAAACTCCAAAAACATCCAAATATTTTAAAAAATCCATTCGTCTCATCTCACTTGCACCTACAATAACATCACTCATAATAAACGATCGTCATCCTCAACCTTTGGTGAAACAGTTAGAAACAAGTCTAGCTTGTTAAAAGTGAAAACTCAAAAATGTCAAGTCTCAGGTCTAAGTCAGTAAGTAAGCAAGTTGGTCAACTCTTTATGTTGATAACCTATCATTCAATCAATCCCATTTCAATCATCTAATAACACCATGTCCTAGGATGTATTCTTCCTACAATGGGCATTATTTATCATTTGAAAGAACACTTAGGATAAACAAAATGGTGTTCTGCCATCCACTAACATGTCCTAGGATGTATCCTTCCTACAATGGGCATTATCTTTTGGCAATAGTTTTGGTCCCTATCCTTAAAAAAACACATCCCCTTTTGGTTAGCGGTATTGAAGAACATCAGCTTGTTTGTTTACTTTATCTTTATCTTTTTGACTTATCTTATTGTGCTCATTTCAAGGACTTCTCGATGATATCCGAACAGAGGATTTAGAGAAATAGGAATGGGGCAACGATCATTATCTTTTGTCTGTTGTGCTTGTTGGACGTTCTTGTAATATAACTTGGTGAATACTTGCTTTGTTAGAAATGTAGGGAGGATGTTTGGACAGCTTGTTGACTATTGCATTGATAGGTTATACCTTTTTGTGTTTTGGTCTGAGGTGTTTGAAACTTCCGAAGTGCATCCTAGCAAGGTTTTTGTATGTCAAGTGTGAACAAGGATACTCCTATCTAATTGTCAAGTCAAATTCCATCACATTAGGTACAATGCCATCCTGGTTCTCTATACCTTGATGCATCATACCACATGTGTTATCAAACATAATAAAATTGGCCCTTTGAAAATCCCAACTTCTCAGCAAGTAACCATCATCATTTGCATATTCATCATCTTGTGTCTTGTTGAAATGACTTCTTCTCTTTCATCCCTTCTTGCTCATCACACTAACAAGGTACTATGACAGTTAATCATCATCATTATCATCAGCATCATCATCGATCCTGCATCCACAAAATCATTAGCATATTGCATCAACATATCATATAGGAAACACATGCATTGCATTTTCATCATCATATAAACATATTACTATAAGCATTTTCCATAAATAAGCACATCCATTTTTTTTACCACAGTGCATCCACTTTTTTTCATCACATGAACCATCGCATAACATTCATTTGCATAAACATTTCACATTACCACCTACTGCATAATCATAAATAATAGGTACATGAGCATTATAGATATTCCATTGCATATTCACATCACATAAACATCATCAAGTCATCTTCCACATTATGTTCATTTTGCATTAAACATCATCATACCACTTTGCATTTACATATCATATCATATATTACATCACATCACATTAAATGTATCACATACATTACATTATCATTTAACATGTTTAGGATAATATATTTGTTATTCTAAGCATCTTAAAACCATCTCATTTACATCATCAATACACGTCATATAAAGCACAATCATTGCATTTGCATTGCATTGTATCGTCCATTAATCATCTATATCAATATATAGAACACCTCATAAATAACATCGCAATCATTTTTTACATTTCATTGCATAAATCATTCCATACCATTATAAGCAAAATAGGAACATAAAAATACATTACATTAAAAGAATACATCCATCCATAATCATTTTATAAGCATGGGTCACATATCATTTCACATATACACCATGGATCATCTCCATATCATTTTTCATATTACATTTCATATCACATATCGTATCATTTGCATCAACATACATAGATCATCATATAAATCATCATCATCATCCATTCATATTACATATCATATAAATCCATCTGCATATCATGAATAAAACAACATAATATAAGATCTAGTAATAATGCATACATCATCAGAAAGAATGCATCCATATACACATCACATCATATCAAAATCATCATCTCATATATATCATCATCGGGTAACTATCATAGTACAAAATAATCGGATCACTGTACATGTACGTCAATAAGTACAAAAAGGAGCCCATAAGGCACGAAAAGTATCATCTTGATCCAAACAAGGTCTACCCATCATGTCTGTTGCCCTCGCCCCTGTCACCATGACTCTCTGTTGGTCTATTGCTGGTCCGCTGCGAGTAATCTAGGGCCCACTCTGCTCTAGGTACAGTCTGATGATAGTGCATACGGTAATAATCTGCCTCCTGGACAACCTCCCTATAAGATCAAAGGGACACTATGCTCTGAGAGGAGGAGGCTGCCATGCTCTCTAACTGTTGTCGCTGGTCCATCTCTGCAGCTGCCTATAGCTCTACGGCTTGCCTCTACAAAAGGGCTTGGTCTCTCTCAACCCTGGCTTGGTCTCTCTTAGCCCTGGCCTGATCCCTCTCCCCTATCAAGGTCTGAACTTGACCCTACAGATGTGCAATCAGTGCATCTCTAGGATTCGGCTTCCCTACTGGTTGTGCTCGTGCGGGCTACACGTGAGGCTGATCCTCACCCTCGGCTTGTGGCAATGCACCTTCCTACTCCTGTTGCCTAGCTAGCACCTGCTGCTAGTCCTGCATCTAAACATCAGCCTGACTTGGATGAGGTGGAACCCTGACCGGCTGATCCTTTCGTGCACCGTCTCTCCATCCTTGTCCTCCCCCTCTACCCCTCGTCGTCCGTAGAGTAGTGACTACTCCTGGAACTATCAACTGTAGGGGAGGCCGGAACCAGTCTTTGTATGCCTGTGTAATGCCTGGATCCACAAGCCCCTAATCGTAAACCCATGGCTGAGCCACCAACTATCTAAAGCTATCAATGATCTCGGAAGCAGGAATGTATCGACCCCATGAAGCCTGTGACATAGTGTGGGAAAATATGTCCACATAATCATCGTCTGGCCAGTCCTGTGGCTCACCGAACTGGCGCTAGACACGCCTTGGCAAATATCTCTCCACCATGGTATGCTCCCACCCCTACATAAACCGGTCCTGACGGGCAAAGAAAATTTGCTCTGCATTGTCGGCCCATCCGGACCGACTAAGGTATGGGTGCCATGTAAAAGCCTACATCTTATCTAGGACTCTCCTCCAGTAAGGAATCTTGTGCTCACCCGTATGTGTGAAGGACACACCACCTCTGTAATGCCACACGAGGGGATCATCAGGCCCCATCGGTACTGCAACAACTCCCGGCCAAAGAACAACGATGTGCTCCCACACCCATACATGGAGAAGTGTAACACCTACCCCGAGTGCTCTGCCATCGAGGTAGATGTACTCATGTAAATCTCTATAGAGTGAAGCAAGAAGAACAGGCCCCCAAGAAAAACGAACTGGCATGTCACGCATCACCATGCACTCCCAGCAGAGTCCCCAACCATGACTAAAGTACCGGCCTCGCCAATCTGGGGCAATGAGACCTGAAATGATAGCCGCAACAACCAAGTGAAAGGGAGAGGCCAGAGCCTTGTGACACTCAAGCTCAATCTAAAGTAGATAACATCCTCTGTAGTGAGGACTGTGTGACAAGCGTCCCGCCCGACATCCATATAAAAAATAACACGCCAACCATGAATCAAAAATCTCAGGATGCGCCACACATTCTCTAAGGTGACAGTGGCCTTGCCAGTAGGAAGGTGGAAGGACGAGGTCTCGTTGTGCCATCTCTCGGCAAGCACTGACATCATCCCAAGATGGGTGCGCATAGGCGTTGCGTATACGATATGCCATAGCCCCATGTCTCGTAATCAATCCTGCTCTTTGTCACTAAGGTCTCGCAAGTAACCAAAGAGCTCTCACAACCTATGCTCTCAGGAATAGAGCTCCCTCGCCACGTCCTGCATTAGGAAAGGTCACCAAGTTAAAAAAAATTAAAAATTTCATTCCGAGCGTCCAAAAAAATCACTCCAGCGTCGCTATCCATGAAGGCGTCGTAGTTTTAATTTTTTTCAAACTGCAACACTGGGGCACAAAATGCCAAAATCACACCGTCGCGGTGCACTTTTCTGCCGAGCAGTGCAGTTTGAGAAGATTCCTGTTTGATTTAGCACTGCCGCATTGCACTTTAAAAATGACCCCGCAGGCCATGACACCAGCGTCAAAGTTTGGAGTTTGTTTCCAAACTCCAAACTCCACCACCGCGGCACAGTTTGACACCGAGCAGCGCAGTTTGATTTTTGAGCGGCACTATATAGTGCCGATGCAGAATAACTAACTTTAAAAGCAATAAATGAACAAAAAAATGAAAAATGAAGCTCAAGTAAGGATCACTTACCGATGCCCCAATGTCGGGTGGTCGCTAGTATGCCCGGACTCGATCAGAAATATGCATCGGGAGTTGTCGTTGTGCCATATGATCAGGAGGTCAAAGCTCAAATCTCAAAATTGCTAAAGGGATGCGTGTGAAAATAAATTGAAAGTGACCCCTCGGAGCCTTTTTAAGCTTGAAAATTAGGGTTTTTTCACCCTGTTTGGCTATCCTACTAGGGTTTTGGACCCTTGAACTTATTTTTGTCTAGTTGAGGCCTATTTTACATCGTTTTATTGCATTTAGACACATTTTTGGCCTCGTGGAGCCTTTTTGGACCTGTCGGGCACCTTGTCCTCTTTTTTTGCGAGATCACCCAAAAATCAAAATTTTCATCCAATCTCTTGAGGGGGAAATATATTGGCATGCTTTCTCTCGCCGAGCAGCAGTGGGGAATATTTTGAAAATGAAATTTTTTTGGCTTTGATCGAGACCGTTTATTCTTTGAACCAACGCAACGAGTGCATTACTTCAAAGAGGGGCAAAATGTAGACACATAAAATGTATTGATTGACATTGGACATCTGATCCTCACCACTAACATCGTTTCATCCTGAATCATCCTTCGGTCTAACCATTTAATCAAATAACTTTATCTGATTAAATTCATCAATATTCCTCTCTTAATTAAATAAATCGATTATCTAATTAAGTCATTCTTTCTCGATAATTAAATTGACCATTTTGATCTAATTATCCTATTTAATTAAATAATTAATTTTATTTGATTAAATCTCTTAAGTCTATCTATTAAATTAAATAAATTAAAACCTTATTTAGTTTAATCTAACATCATCTCCTTTAATTAAATAAATCAAAAATCCTTATTTAATTAATCATTTATCACATTCTTCTCATATTTGATTTAAATAAATCCACAAATTTAAGTCAAATAGGTCACATCATTTAATCCCTTCATTAAATTAATCTGGATTAATTTAATCTCTCCTCATGTCCCATCCTCCATCTTTTACCACTTGCACATGAAAATAGACTTATTTGATTTATTAAATCTCTATTTTCCTCAACAAGGCATCTTTTAAGGAATATTCCCCAAGTTTGAATTCAAAATCTAAGTGGAATAAGTCCTTCCAACAAGGCATTTACTCTCTCTTACATGTCCTTTTCCTTGAGCCAAGTGGCATTCAATGCATTCTTCCTTCCCTCTTGCATGTCATTTCAACAATTTCAAAATTCAAATATATGCATTTATTGGCACAATCCTCAAAACTGGCACATCCTCCATCCACTCATAAGTTGACAAGTGGCACTTTTCCATTGGCTAATTCTTAGTCCCATGTTACTCTATTTTGGACATTCATCCATCTTCTCATTTTATAAATAAGAGGTTAATCTCCTAATTTCATCATCCACAATTTGAGTAAACTTACTATGCTCAAATCATTAGCAATTTTCATCCATTATCATTGAGTTCATAGCTAGGTTATGCAGATTTTTCTATTGGAGCACTCATCAAGCATCAACAAAGTGGATCATTCTTCATCACACATCAATCTTACATCATAGGAGTTGGGAAAGGGCCAATTTTCACATCAAATTGGCACCAATTCCCCCATGGGATCAAGAGTTTGCATTTGTTTTCAATAGGATTTAGCTTGCTTTATTTTTCTTTCATCTCATTCTTGCTTTATTTCTTATTTGAAACTTTGCTAATGGATTTCATGGGGAATCCTTGTTCTTGCTTGCATTTCATCTTCTAATGTGTTTGTTCATGTTGTTTTGAAGGTATTAGGATTGGGGTTCGACAATAAATAATTGATATGACGCTATAGTCACGTAGGTCATCATCATTCAGATAATGAATGAAACATTAGTTTAACATATTGCTATATAGTATATGTATAATACACACATAAGCATAAATGTGTAATAGAGGAGTGTGTAAATATATATATATATATATATATATACATACTGTCTTGTTGTATTCATTTGTGTATCGAAGGGATACATATGTTAGAATTGTGAAAAAAACACAAAACCACGAGCCATGGGATCAAACAACAAACTAATACACCTTCCACGCAAGAGATATTCAAACAAAGAATGCAATATTCTTCAACAAGAAAAAGCTATAGAACAAGAGACTTTCAAGAAGATATGAAAGCTCCAGATATTCTTCGTGAGTAATTACAAAGAGGGTTGAATGCTTATAAGAGAAAATCCCTAAATGAGAAAGGATCAGATCATGACAAGTGTCAACATCACATGAGATGAGACATAATGATCTAATATTAGCTCAACTAATAAAGCATTCCTAAGTTTAGCTAAAGTGTGTGAGAATAAATTAGACTAATAATCAATTAAAGATTAATTAATTATTAGCTAATGCATGATAATTGTAACACCCCCCCTTAAGATGAACTTAGGGAGTAGCTAAAAACCCTAAAAAGAATGCATGATGGGTCCCGACAAACAAGGACAAGTAAGGTACACATGTACAAATAGAAGATCTCTATAATGTGGAGAAATAGAGAAAACCTCGTGGGAAAAACTCCACTCCAAAAAGAGATGAAATCCAAGTGAAGGACTGAAAAAGCCTCCAAACAAGACAAGGTTGTCCTAAAAGATAAGAACAAAAGAACATCCAGAAGCATGAAGAAGCTACAAACATTGTCGAAGAAAGACTACTAAAATGATGAAAGAAAAACCTCCACTAAAACATCTGATGATCAAGATCAAGTAGACAAGAATCTGTATGAGTGCCCCCAACGACACTACTCGAATCTAATGGAAAACCAAGGAAAAACATTGGAACTCGAAGATACAGATGGTAGAAGTACCAATAGTTTGAAGAACTAATCAAATGAAAAATGGAAGGTCGCCTCCAGAAATAGGAATGCAAGAGTGTCCATATGGTAAGTGCTCCACCTCACCGAAATGCATGGGTACTAGCCGTTGGATCTGCCTAGTACATAGGAACAAATACTGTATACATAGCTCACTCCAACGTGAAACCAAAGAAGCATTAACACCAACAATAGAAACACCCCCCCCATAATTTTGAAAAGGGAGAGGTGTGACAGGTACACTAAAACAAAAGTGCATGAAGAGGAACCAAGAACATTTGAAGGTGCAGTCATGAAAGTACAAGCAGATAGAAAGGATGTGAAAACAAAAGTCACATATGCATGAGAAAGGTATGACAAGTGCATGAAGAGGAACCAAGAACATCTGAAGGTGCAGTCATGAAAGTACAAGCAGATAGAAAGGATGTGAAAACAAAAGTCACATACGCATGAGAAAGGTGTGAAGGAAAAACAAAAGCAAACATCAACCCCCATGGCACTTTATATCATAGTGCAACTACAACAAGGCACAAAGTGATCTCAAGATCCCATAATACATGAGCAATACAAAGGCACTTTATCTCAATGCATTTACAAAATCATAAGTACATGCAATGTGAGTCCATAAGGTCCAAAAACGACAATAGCTGAAAATAAAATTCTCTAATAGAAAAAGAGGAAAATGGTAGCACCATGATGAATTTCATGAAAAAACATGTACTTTCAAAAAAAATGACATCCAAAAATGTGTTTGGATGCAGAAGATATGGCCCGTCAAAGTTTCCAAAACGAGAACTGAATAGCTACAGCACTAAGAAAAAAAATTCTAAAAAAAACTAGAATTCAAAACTAGAAAATACCTACACTGTTGCGAAGAGCATGAAATTTCATCCCATTTCAAAAAAAATTGCACTCGAAAAGACCACCGTATGGCCGAGATATGGTCTTTGGAAGTTGAGGTGCAAAAGTGAAAAACCCAATGGAGAGGGGTTGAGAGAAGGGTTTTAAGAAGATTTCTGCCAAATTTTTCAAAAAACCTCCAAATATGGAGGTTCACCAATTTTAGTGTTGCAGATAAAAATTCTCTAGTAGTTTGCTTTTACATTATTTTGCAAAATAAATATTGTGCAAAATACTATTGGATTTTTATTTTAAGGTTTAAAAAAGCATAAAAAACCTATTATATTTTTTAAGAAAAAAATATATTAAAAACTCATTTTTATTTTTTTTATAAGAAAAAAATATTAAAAAAAACTTATATTTAAAAAAATATATATATTAAAAAAAACATGTCTGATTTAAAAATATATATATTTAAAAAACTGGTGGGGCCTGTTGCCCTGCCAAAGTGGTAAGGAGGCAGTACCACCCCTGCAGTACCCTGCCATAAAGGGGCGAGGCCCGAGGGATTGCCATCGCAGGGTGGCAGGTACCTTCGGGTACTGCCTCCAATTTTTTTAATTTTTTTTTTAAATAAAAACCAATGAAAAAAACCTACTTGTGCCCTTTAAAAGGGTTTTCAAAAAAATAATAATAATAATGATTTTTTTTAAAATAATTTTTTATTTGCAGAGAAAAAAGACAAAATTTTAAAATAAAAAAATCTCCTTGATACGCGTGCTAGGGAGGCCATATAGCTTCTCTGGCAATTTTTTTTGCCTCAGATGCTCCTGACTCAAAATTCAACGATTTAGTAGTCAATCTTAGGGTTTTGGGCCTCTCCAGACATAACGATGAGGTCTGTTTGGGCTCAAAGTACCCCAAAAAATTAGATACCCCTAGATCTGTCAAAAAAACCCTTTCTTCAAACCTTCACAGATTTGACAAACGGAATCGAAATCAAGCGAAACAAAAGCCAATTTTGACTTTCTCGACAGCTCTAGATCCAACGGCAAAGTCCTTTTTACACAAAAATGCTTCAAAAAATGCCCACCTCCAAAATTTGCAAAAACATCAAAGGGGATTCAGATCTGAAGCCTGCAATCCTTGTTGAAGAAGAAAATCTCATAAATCGATAAGGGGTTTGCTGAATCCACACTTTGATACCATGTTAGAATTGTGAAACAAGCACAAAACCACAAGCCACAGGATCAAACAAAAAACTAATACACCTTCCATGCAAGAGATCTACAAACAAAGAATGCAATATTACTCGACAAGAAAAAGCTACAGAACAAGAGACCTTCAAGAAGATATGAAAGCTCCATATATTCTTCGTGAGTAATTACAAAGAGGGTCGAATGCTTATAAGAGAAAAGCCCTAAATTAGAAAGGATCGGATCATGACAAGTTTCAACATCACATGAGATGAGAAATAATGATCTAATATTAAATCAACTAATAAAGCATTCCTAAGTTTAGCTAAAGTGTGTGAGAATAAATTAGACTAATAATCAATTAAAGATTAATTAATTATTAGCTAATGCATGATAACTCTAACAGCATACTTGTTCGACATGGTGTATGAATATGTGTGTACATATTAAATATGTCTATGAACGTATATGTGTATATGTGTATGTATGAGTGCATGTGTATTGTTTGGTGGGTAATGATAAATGAGATATATGCAATCGAGGTATCGAATAATTGTGCTATATATTTATATGGGAGTGCATATATGTATACATATATATACACATACATATACATATATATATACACACGTAAAAGTTAATGGTTATATTGAGGTGTGTATATATATGTGTGTAACATGTAATATAAATATGTATCCGTATTTGTTTGCTATATATATTTGAAAATATGTTGAATATGAGCTATGACACAACCCATGATGATGTTTATCTTTTCAAAATTGAACTTTGTGAGGGCACAAAATCATAGCACAACTATAGCTAATACAATAGTGACTTATTGTATTTAAAGACTGATATATATACACATATATCTCTAAAGAATAAAGGTCAAGCTATTGAATAAAGGCTTGGTCGTTGCATGAAGTAATATGGTGCACATTATGGAAAGTGCACAAGAGAATATTATGGCGCATTCAAGAATATAGTAATAGAGTGTGATATGTGTGAATGAACCTACTATTTGGAGTATTCAAACGCTTGATATTTGCTTTGAGATCGACTATCTTAAGCAATGACTATCAATCGATTTGTAATGCTATAAATATGGGTTTTTTAAGTCAATTATCATGAACAACTTAGAGGCCAACTTTGTGATAGTTATGATTGTATTCTTTGGGCTGCACTTTATGCTCTTGTTGTCAACGATAGAAGAGTTTGTGATCTGCAAATTTAACACAACCATTAAGTCGATGTTCAATAAGAGAATAGGTTGACGCCTTTTTATGAAGAAACCACGGACTTAGTAAACTGAATTACCATGTTATTTTGCATCAATCAATAGCTGTAAAAGCATGAATACATATCAACGACTATGTCAAGCCGATTTAATTAGTGAATCGACACATATCATGACTTAGTCGATACTTTAACTTGATGCACAAATTTGTTATTGACTGTTTCTCTGAGGGAGGAAACCACGCCATCTTGAGAATGAATAATAATGCTTGGTGCCACCTTTGAATCCTTTAACCTGTAGATGTCTATTTTGAGATGCAAATTGAATTCTATCATATGCAGATTTGAATTGGTCTCTATTTGTTGTCATTTAGGTAAGTCGATCTATAGTTGTTTAAGATGATTATATGCCTTCATATTCACCACCTTTTAGCTAAGATTGATGTGTTGATGTGCATGCAATTTGTTATCAAATATCATGCCTAATCTATAGGATATGTGATCTCCAAGTTGCTATATAAATAGAGGAGTAAGTTCATATGTTTGGATGCATTCTTCTATACATTATTTATTGTGCAAGTCTTTGCATTTGTGTACATTTATGTCTGCAATATTCTACCAAGAACTATGAGTGAGAGCCTTGAGATTTAGAGATGGAGTTTATTATTATTGAGAGGAGTATTTGCCAACTTGAGAGATAGTGGTTATTGAGCTTTTGTTGAAGGATTGATACCAGGCTAGATGTTGATTTGAAAGTGATGTAACTGCAGCCAGTTAATTGGAAAGCTTATCACAGGCATGGGGATATTCTTCCCTTGTTTGTATTAGTGTTGGATGATTTTCTTCTTGCTTGTTTGAAGTCTATTATGGTTACATGCATTTAGAGAAAAGTATTGTTTACTTTGAAAGAAAGTAGAACCTGCATATACTGTTTGTGAAATGCTTGCAATTACTCCATAATAAGAGAATTATGTTTATCATAAGCATTACATACTAGATATGAATAAACATGAGAAGCATAAGGCTTATTCATATCTTTAACCCCTTTTAGTCAAAGAGGTGATACTCTTGAATGGAGTCCTCTATTATTACAATTCTTCGATTGAGGCCATGCATTGTGCTTGTATTTACTCCATGATAAGAGGGATGTTTTTCATAGATATTATTATTATACACTTAGATATGATTAGACATGGGTAAGAGATATTGTTTGTCATAGGTATTGTTATTATGTTAGATATGACCAAACGTAGACTAGCTTAAGGAACACTCATAGCTAGATATTTAATTATGCTAGATGGCTAGTAGGTTACTCCTAGGATTGTTATCCAATGAAGGGAGGGAACTAGTAGGTTACTCTTGGGATTGTTGTCCAATGAAGGGAGGGAACTAGTACTTTGCTTTATGAGTTGTGTTTCCTTAGGTTGTTAAAGAGATAGGTTATCCTGGGGAGTAGCTTTCCCATGGAGAGGGATTGCCTAAGCATAGATATAATGGCCTTAAGTCAAAATGAGTTTTCCATAATGTAGGTGAATGGCAGACCTTCACTCGAAGTACTAAGTGAGAAAACTTTGGCCACAGTAGTGTGATTGTTTGAAGACTCCACTGTAGATAGTGAGAATGTCGAGACTCCACTGTCAGTTCACCATGTCCATTTAAATGCATGAGGGTTACGTAGTGTAGGTGATAAATCCTAGTCATGTAGGGCACAACACTAAGCTCATAATGGTATGTCGTACGGGGTTACCCAACCAATACCTTCGTCGAAGGATAGGGCCATCTATCATTGTTAGATGTGTGGGGGGCCATATATGAGGTTGTGGTTGGCAGAAAAGCGCTTGAGTGATGCTTCTCCTCCTCATCAAGTGAAAAAATACAAAGGTTTTGAAAGGTGGATTCCTGAACCATCTATATCTTATTCTTTGAAGCTCAGTGGAGCTATGTTTGTAATTGTGAACATTCTTGGAACATTATAATTTGTGAAATTATTATATTGGAATGGAAACCTTATGGAATATTGTATTACATCTTTGTTCAATATGATATCTATGTTTTGGGAAGATTTGTATAATTACTTTGGATTGCAATGAAAATTTGGAATTGTGCATTTCAATTAAGCATGTAATTTACATTATTGAAAGAAAAAAATTAATTGATATGTCATGGCGTCATGATTTATTCACTTGAGGTGAAAACACTGGAAATTTTACTATGAAGAACACTGGGGTTGTTACACATATCAACATGTGTATTAGTGATTTAGGTAAATTTTACGAGGTATTTTTTCAACTAGCAATAATTTTAATATATTTAATTGAGGGGTTATGTGTGTTGCACCACAACATTTATTGGGGTGTCATTATCTATTGGATCCTTCCACCTATATCTACAAAATAATTGTTACTTATCTCTTTTTTTATTGTTAGGAGGTTAATATTTCCAACCATTGTCTATAACTCACAACATGCTACCAATTTGACTAATAAATTTATTGAACTAATTGGTGTAGTCTTTGCATTGATTGATAAAGTCAATGACATATATCATGCATATTACCACTCATAAAGCCATACGACTAAAGGCCGCTCATACCACAACTATATATTATAATTCAAGATTATATGTTTACAAGGAAAGGAAAGGCTTGATATTCCCATGAATAACCTCTTGAGAATCTAACTACTCACAACCATACAACCAAAGACTAGTATTAAAATATTTATTTTAACATTATTGTTTGGTTTTGTTGTAATTTATATTTCAATCCTTGTCATGTTTTCTTCTATTTCATCCATCTTAAGTTTTCCCATTTGTCATTCACTCCTTTCATAACAATAATCCCATCCATTTACTAAGTGAAGTATGCACTCCTATTATGTTTTTCTTCATCTTAATGATGGATCATTGAGTACAGACACCTACATAACTAGTTATTAAATTATTTTCAATTTTCTCTTCATGTTGGGTTTCATCCAACATATTTGACATTTTGAAATATTTTTCAAATCTTATAATTTTGGCACATTTATGCCTATACTGAAAGTTTTTATCTTTCCATTCATAAATTAATCAAATTTGTAGTGTTTTTGTAGATATTTTTGTCACTCAATTGTTGATGAGTGTAGGTATCTAACTATTGCATAACTTAATTGGACCACATCACACAAGGTACACATATGGTAGCTAATATAAATCATCTATTAAGTTTAGACTTTTTCCTAGTATTATTTTCAATAGAATCTTGATCTCAAAAAATTAATACATGACATAAATTTTATTAAATGAAATTTTCCAAGTTGATCTTGTGTTTATTCCAATTTTATCAATGTAAATAATCAACCATAAACATACATTTATACATACATAAGATTTATTTGTTACAAGCACATAATTAGAGTCCAAATTAGTCTCATAGAAGTTGGTTGCTAATATTTATTAGAGGTCATATCATTTATATATTCTTTATAATCATAAACTTTAGTATACGAATTATAAATTTTATGTTTTAGTCCACAAGTTATTGAAAAGCAAGTAGGTCCACAAAAGACCCTAGGATTCAAGTGAATGAAAAATACATGGTTCATTATTTAATGCTTAAACTTTAATTTATATTATACATATTGTTTAAGTAACCAATTTTATTTATCCAATATCTTGATTTTTGTTATTGTCAAACCATTAGTAAATCATTGTTTTGGAATAGAAGGATAATGCTTTGAAGAATATTTGGAAAATCTCAAAAAAAAAATTAGAAGTTAACAGCATTGTAAGAGATCATAATCACTCATCACATACCAATTAAATAAAAATGTTGTAATTAATTACAATATATTTATATACATATCTCCACAATGAACTTGGTCATATGACCTACAAATAAACTTATTACATGATGATGAGACCATATATCCAATAAATATTAGTCTAGCTAGATTTTTTTCTCCTATCCTAATTTATAATTATACTCCATGTGAGAATAAGTGTCATATGACCAAATAACATAAAGATCTTTAAGGTCATTCAATGATGCCTAATATTGGTTTTGCAACATTGACATTATGGTTGCAATTTAATCCTGCCTTATGATGGATGAAACTCCAAGGTTTCAAACAATAGTGGTTGTTGGAAGTTAACTACTCGTGATTATTCTAGTTTTCTAAGTTAATGAAGTTGAGAAATGGTAGGAGTTTGGTAATCACTTGGTTAATATTTTACATCTTAAAATAGTGTCTTGATTTATTTATTTTAGAAATTTGTAAAATTTGAAATATCAATATGAAAATATGAGCAAGATTATTTATTGAGTATTTTCTCACTAGTTACACAAATTTCCATTTTTTTTAAACTTGCATGATAAATGAAGGACAATCTACTATTTTTCCAACTTAAGAGGTGCTCTTTAGAAGCCTCTGGTAGTTTTTATGTGCAATTGACTTAAAAAAAATGTTTTAAATAGAAGGCAAAGATTATGCTCCATGATTGTATCATGAAAAAGCAAGGATCGTGATAGACTAAAAAATAATGGGAAATATTTTGATGGATCATTGACTAATAAATATAGATTATGTGATTTGTTTGTCAATTGACTACAATTTCTTTGATAATTGCATTTCTAAATATTGAATTTTAGATTTTTTTTCCCTAATTCAACTATAAGAGTTTCATCTTTATAAATTTTGCATTTGACAATTTACAAGAATAACATACAATTGTATTGCAATCATTGTTTTAGTTAGAGTAACAATCTATAAATGTATCATCTTTATATGGAATAACATGATTTTATGTGATTTGTCATACAATTATGGAGCTTATATAATCAAAACTTTAACTTTGTATTTAAAATTTGAACTTTAAATTTTAATAATGCAAAAATGCTCAATCTTTAATCAATTAACCTATTTTATTTGACGATTCTCACATATGATTAAATAACTTATTGATTAACAAATAATTATAAATAATTTAACAACTTTAAAAAACAAAAAAATCCCTATATCAACCAAATATAATCCCATGATTAATACCCATTTTAAAGACACTTGACTAAAAACACATATGATATAAAACTTAACTAACTATAAATTTGGAATATATAGTTTTTAACTATAAATGAGATGAAAAAGAAGAAAAATATAAATTTATGGTAGTGATTAAATCATATAAGGGTCAATGCAACTTTTGACAACTCAATCTTAGCTATGTTATTACTAGGATGGGTGAAGACCCAAAAGCTTACTATCAAATCAATAAGATATAGGGTGTCAATATGAGAGGAAATTGACGAGCTCAATTTCAGAAACATAAACTTGAACTTATCAATATCATGGATTTTTGATGGGAATCATTAAAAAATTCCAACAAATTAGGATAGATCTATGGCTATTGGTCACCCTTGAAAAGCATGAACCACTATTTATATAGTGTCTCACTAAGCATTGGATTACTTTATGAACATAGCTAGAAGCCTTAACGGTTGCAATTTATATTAATAGATTTTTTCTTATCAAAAAATTTAGAATATTCTCATAATAAAAAATCTTATGAAGTACCAAGGCCATATCATTACTTTTATCTAACCTAACAAAATCTTTTTGTATCTACTTCTATACCTACATGTTTAAAAAGGACAAATTTGGTGTCTAAGGAACATTTGGGGATCAACCATAATCAAATCCTTGAGTTGATTCAACAATAAGATATGGAAATACATTGCAATTGTCTAAAACTACCTCTAGATGCAGGTGCAGGTTGTTGAAACAATGATGAATTGTGATGTGTTTTGGGGGTATCCAAGATGTTCAAAGGTAGGTCCTAGATCTTTGTGTGATATATTCATTTTTATTTCATCCTCATTTTATCTACACCTTTTAAGCCTCTTAGATCGTTTGAGGTGAATTAAGATTTTGGGGTCAAAAACATAATTGTTAGGGTGAGAGGAAAAGTTTGAATTTAGGAGATGCTAGTACATGCAATTATGTCAATAGGACTAGAGAGAGATGTGTCTATATTTTGGATGGTAGAAACCATTAACACACTAAAATTGCACCCTGCCAATTTGAAAACCTACCTCAACTACAACATTGGAATTGTCTTTTAGTTGTGGGACCTACCTCTTGAAATAACTCTCCATAAAGGGCTAGTTCACAATAAACAAATCTACGATGATAAAATACATACCTAATATTAATCTATAATTGATGGGGATGAAAAGTGAATGATATATACTAAAACAAAAGGAGATGATGCACCACTAGCATAGAAATCACTCGTCTTGCTCCAACAAGCACAAAACAATATTAGAAATAGACAACTTACACAAATCTCATTCAAAATGTTGTCAAAAGGCCCAAGAAAGGGATATGCAGTTGTAAAAGGGATGAAATGCCTACAATATACTTGAAAAGGGCCAAAAGAGGATAATATCCACAATAACACAATTGAAAACCACTAATAGACATGATTTCCAACCAAAAAGAGAGGCACATGTTTGCACTTTATTGATAAAAAAAAGGCTAAGAGCATACATTTTCCATTCAAAGAGCAACCAAATCTATTACAAGTTTTTTTTTTTTGTATATATATACATCTCTGTTTTCTATCCTATATATACAAAATATAGGAGAGAATATCTAAAACAATTGTTTGAGAAAGGAAAGGGGTCTATCCCTTTTTTGGAGGAACCATAAAGTAGATGGAATTCAATGCCCTTTGACGCCTTCCTTTCTTCAAATGCAAGTGAAACTCTTCAACTAGGCATAGAAGAGGAGAGTTGAGTTTGTCCTTGTCAAAATTTGAAGGAGTTTGACCTATTCCCATGCTTTAGATTTTCTTAGATGTACTAGTTGTTATCTTCTTCTCATCGCCATCACTTTCAAACCCATGTTCAGAACCCTCTAGAACTCCCCAAAATGATCCCAAAAATCCATCCTTGATAGCAACAAGGCAAAACCCTTACCCGTAATATGCGAAAGGAACATAGATTTATAGAACCCTTTTCTGATGACCAAATCTGAGTGGGAAAACAACTCTTAAATAGATGTAATCAATGCAACATGTTCCTCGAGCCAAGATCTGTGAAATCTATTACAGATGACATCCTCAAAAACAAAACAAAAAATGTGTCCAAAACCAACCACCACACTAAAATGGCTTGGTCATCATCTCCATAGTCTTAAATATGTTTAGATTGATGCCCTTATGATTAGTGGTTTTTGGATGCCAACATGTCAAATTTGGTGATTGTGGAACACTGAGATGCATTAATGGTGTCAAGTCATTTGGGATGGTAGGTAGGCATCATCATAGAAAATGGTGGGAGTTTCAAATTTTTGTGGATCAAGGGTAACATATACCACATGTCAAGGATCAAAGCATGAGGGAATCAAGGAATCAAGGGTGACAAGGAAAACAAGTTAGAGGAGATGTGAGATGGGGGAAGGTCGAAAGGGAACAAAAAGAGGAACAAGGCATCAAGATGTGAGGAGTCAAGATAGGGCTTAACTTGGTACCAAGTCAAGACAATGGCATAAAGTTCAACTCCAATAGATTATATAAAGCAATTGGTCGAGCTTTGGACTTTTGGGGATTGGTGGAAATGGGTACCCAATTAAGGCCAAGGCCGAAAGTCCAACCCTGCAAGACTTAGTAACTTTTTGGAGTGCAAGGTATCAAAGCTCAATAAGGGGAAATGCAGGGGAATGGGTACCAAGGGATAGGATGGTGATGAAGTCCAAAAGTCGAGCAAATGCAGAGGACTTAGACTTCTAATAGACTTTTGGGCTTCAAGGCTCAAGAATGTCAAATGAATGATAATGGGGGATGAGAAACTTTGAAACTCCAACAAACTATAACATTTATACGAATTTTTAACAAAGACTTAAGCAAGGGAAGGTATGCAAGTATGAACAACCCTAAAAGTCTAAAAGGCCAACAAACACACAAAACACCAAGGAAAACACTAGAAACAACCCAAACTTAGATTTTTTATGGATTTTTGCATCTTTTGACACTTTGGGGACCCATTTACGATGTCTCAAATCAGTTATAAACAATGGGTCAAAAAATGACCAAGGCACACAAAATGGAAGGGACTCAAGCAAAAACAACACTATAGATTTAAGTCTCAATAGGGTAAAAAAGGCAACAAAAACATTGAGGACGACTAGAAAAAAGAAGTTCAAATGTGACAAGGTCCATTTTCAAATGAGGAGAGACAACTTGAGATGATTCACACTCCTTAAGATTTAAAAACAATTAAAATAATGTTTGCTGAAAAAGAATGTTAAAATGAATATAAAATGGAAAAAAAATAAAGTGCTAGGTATATATTTTCCATCCTTACAATTACATAGGTTACTTCTAAAAATTGCAAAGAAGCTTCCACTCAATGAAAAATGGATATAGGGGAGAGAACCGAGTAGTTGAGCATGTTTCAATAGTTGTGATAGTAGTTGTTTATATAATGCCCAATAGTTGTGACATGACTACCCTAGCTTAAACAAAATGTACTCTTTTGATCTAAAAAGCAACCAATCATGTGATGCCACATTAGTGCTCAACTACCCATGATGTGAATGCACAAGTATTGGTAGCACTTTTTTTTGGGCCTTTTTGGACATCTTGACAAAAGTATGCTGATGTAGCATCGTATTTGATGATGTGGCCCTGAAATGAAAGTTATATGCAGGGGACTTGCCAAGTAAGCTGCCGTAAAAAATTGGGAGTGATTTGAAATTTCTGTATAGGATAATTAGAAGCGCGAAGTTAGGGTGCACAACTACTAGGTCCTCTCCCCTATATTTTTTATGGATCCAATACATAGATATCATCTCTATTTTTAAAATGATCAAATACATTTTACATATTTGTAACTGATAAATAATATAACACGCTATCATCCACACTAATTAAACTCAACCCCTTCCATACCTATAACATTTTTATTATTAATTGAAAAATACAATATGCCTATTAGGCTCAGCCCCTTAGGTACATAATATTTTTGGTATTAATTACAAAATATAATATGTCGGATCATCAACTCCTGATAAGCACTCAAATAGGGAGGAAGGTCTATTCTGTACTCCTAAAGCTAAACCAAACAGTATAAGAAAGAAGCTTTTGTTCTTATCTTCATATATTATTTGGGAGCAAGAAGATAATTGAAAGGTGTCAAATTGGGCCATTTCACCTACCACCACTAGCAAACAACCGTATAACTCATACCTAATGGCCCACATAGTGGGTAACACAATCACTTTTGATGGGGAGTTTGGAATTAACAAGATCATTTGTGGAACTCAATAACCCAGACTCCATTGACACAGCAAATGGGATGCACACCTCCTGCAAATCCTGTTGCTTTTGCAAGGTCTTTGAATTCTTCCTCTGTCCGCTCTTTCCCACCTGGGTTGTATGCCAACATGCAAAGATCTACATGAAATGCTTGTTTGGCATAGTTAGAGGTCTCTGCAGCCACTGGCAGAATGGAATCCACTGCAATCACCTTTCCATTCTCTGGCAAGGCCTTGTGACAATTCTTCAGAAGCTTTATACAATGATCGTCACTCCAGTCGTGCAAAATCCACTGCCAACCAACCAAACAATACCAAAATCAATGTGGGCAGATCTAATTTACATGTTCAAATGTCAGAAAGATACTAAAATTGGCCTGCATTATCAATTGTCCCATTCCACCAACAGGATGGTTATTGTACTGTTCATACTTACTGTATACAAAATCTGATTGTTACAAGATAAATTGTTCATTGTGCTTGCTATGTTGAATGTTTGGTTAAGGTCAATTACTGAATGCCATTTTTTGCTATTAATAATTCAAAACCAACAAAAAGTGGGACCTATGCCATGGAAATTGGTGCAAAATTCCTTCCACTTTCCACATTTGGTACAAATGTACCTCACAATTGATGAGAATTGATTTTACTACTTGAAACCGTACCTCGGAGAAATTGGATCAAATAGCAGAAGGGGACAAATATAACACAATATATTCTAGGCCCATGGGGCCTGGTTCGCTAAAATGATCTTACCTTACCTTAATATGATCATACATCCAATTATAGCAAGGACTTGGAAAGATTACTTTCACGAAAGAACAAGACTGCTAGAGTGCCTAAATCACATTTTTCTGACATCCGTTGAATTCAAGAACTACAGCTATTTTGTAATTTTTTTCAAAGTTAGAGCCTCTTCCAGGAGGACAACTAAAACCTGGCACACACTTTCTGCTGCTATGGGTTTTCCAACAATATTGGATGACCGTAAGACATGATTTCCATGATATTTGTATAAATTGTTTTGGAATTTGATTCTGTAAGTTTTTTCTTGACATTTAGGATCACAATCCACTTTAGCGATCAAAAAGAGAACAAAAATGTGTCAGGAATCAAATTTCTCTTCTTTTGCTTTCTAATTCCTGATGATGGATTATGACATTTGATCCAAAACATTGAAAAAACTCACATAATCAAATCCACAAACAATTTATATGAAGATCAATGAACAAAACACTCTGATCCACTGAAAATCTCTTGCAAAGGATAGCTAAGACTACATTTTTCCACACAAAAACAAATTCAATAAACATAATCTAAAAAAATAAATAGTTGGCAAAACCTTAATGAGCTATTTAAACAGAAAGAGATTTGAATATCTAATGAGAAGGTATTTCATACCTTCATAAAAATAGCCCGGCCAGATGGTACGCTGTCGAACATATCTCCCCCAACATGAGTCACCCCTGGAAAACAAAACAAAAATATCCATTACAAAAGGCCTTTTGTTGCGGAAAAGCATTCAAACCAACACTCCGAGCATAAAAGCTGTCATATCTTATAAGTAATCAACGTTTCACCATTACTCTAACCTAGCTCATGATTGGCAATCATTAACTGTCCTACAGGTGTCCCTAGAATCCCTGGACACCATGGGTTTTGGGGCCTGAACTCAGTAATTGGCTATAATCCATAGGATTACTCACCTGGAAAATCAGGAGCATCTGCCACAACATGAGGCATATCAAAATTCACTCCCCTTATATGGGGGTACTTGGAAACTATAAGATTAAGAGTAGACCCAATTCCACCACCCACATCCACCAGCTCCTCCAGATCCTTAAAACCCTGATATGTCTCCAGAATTCTCCCCATCACAAGTGTAGAGTGTTCAGCCATAGCCTTATTGAAAACCCTATTGAATCTCTGGTCTTTGGCAGGGTACTCAAATGCATTCACCCCATGTGCCTTGGTGAATGGCTCGCTCCCTTCAAGAACAGCATCCTTAAGATAAAACCAAGTTTCTATAAACACCTTGTCCTGGTTCATCAGCGACAGTGGTGCCAAGGACAGACCATCCTTGTTTTGCACAAGGTATTTGCAGAGAGGAGTCAGACCATAGAGCCTCTCAGGCTTTCCATTCTTGCCTGTGGTTACAGAACAGCTGAGGAGTGAATGACTTGCTAGGACTCTCAGAATCCTATCTAGAGTAATTGCTGCATTTGGGTTTGTTACATTTGGAATTTGGGACACAATCTGGGTAGGGGAAACTTGAAGGCCATCACCTGCGTTGGCTATGATCTGTAGCACATCAAGCTCCGTTGCAGCCCTGATGGCCATTGGAAGGCAGGAGAAGGTGCCCAGCTGCATAGCCACAAGCCATTCTTCCTCATTGATAATCGAGGCATTAGCAGAGCCCATTTCTGCAAAGGATTTCTTAGCTTTTGAGACAAATTGACAGAGCCTCCCTTATGATACATATATACAGCATAGATTAGGTGAGCTCTCTTTTGTTAAAGCAAATGTGTGAAGAGGGTCCAGTATCACATCAAGAACGGGTACAGTGAAAAGGAAAATTGTTAGTTCAGCCAATCTCACGATTCCAAATTTCCAATACCTCAGTGCGGGTCACTGTCAGAAAAAGCAGGTATATCTATGAGGGATTAAGGAAGCTTCATGCTTGTAAATTTTGATGTGGATACATTTACTAGTAGTGTAAGAAATAAAATGCCATCTTAGCTAATCAATGATTGGCATGATGACAATCAACTTTGTGATTCAGAGGTTTGGCCCTAACATTTCGGAATAAATATATTGAATGTGGAAATTTACATAAATAATTTAGTGAAATTTTTTTTGTATTTGAAGTAGTTAAATGTTTTCAATTAATTTGTCTTTTTATTAAAAAAATAATAAGATGTTAGGTGATGGGATTTATGTTAGTTTGCATAATAAGATGTTACGTGATGGGATTTATGTAGTTTGCATAATGGTGTTTTTATAATTGTAGAATTGATTTTGTGATTGTAGATCTATTTATTGTGTACAAATCTAATTTCATATTTGTGAATATGAATTATTTTGAATTTTAAAATTAAAATTGGCTTGTCTTGACTTCTACAACCTCCATTAAAATTTTGGTGGTTGTAAAAAAGTTTCTAAATGACTGGGAGTATTTCTCTCTTTTGTCAAACTCCTGAATAACAATTTAATGGATTAATACAATGATCAAAGACAACAGTCAATTATATAGTATGTCTAAGATATGTTAGGCAGAAATCAATACTCTAAAGATATTGTCTAGTGAATAAGGAAGCTTTATTGCTACTTAACAGATGTACCAAATGAAATAGGGTTTATCCTAAAATACAACACCCTAACATATCATTCAAAAAAATGTTTCACACTAACTCATAATGATCAAATGGAGGGAAGTATCTGGACTCAAGATTTAAAAGTAAAATTTAAAATTTTGGGTTCATTTTGCAAATTGTGTAGCCAACCTAGGTCCATTCGTTAATTTGTGAATTTGAACCAAGATGATGGATATATTAAGTAAGGATTAGGTCTAAACTTTGGGATTGAATACAAATGGGATCAAACTATATACATGTTATTTGTCAAATTTCACGTAAAATATATTTTTTTGCACACTACCCATCATATTAGGACAAAGAATTCAATAGTTAGTCTAAAATCAATGAAAAAAGTGCAAGGTATGTAATTTTCATCATTACAACTACTAGTGGCTCAATGCAAGTATTTTGGTTAATATTGAAACTTGCATGCCTTGCACATTTCCCTTCATTTTGGACTCACTTTCACTTGATTATCGCTAATGCAATACGTAATGTGTGAAATGATGTGTTTCATGTGTAACTCAAAAGATAACCTGATCTTGGTATTATTTGCATCTACACTCATTCCTAGGACCCAAACTTAATTCTCAATTTATCCATTTCATGTCCTAGTTCAAATCCATACTCATGAACATGATCAAGATTACTATTACACTCATGGAAATGTCCCCTTTATTCACTTAATTCAAATTCAGGCCAATTATTTTATATCCAAGTGATCATTATGAGCTAACTTAAAGCATGAACCACTTGAGTTACAAGCTAGGATATTATATTTAAGAATAAATCCCAATCTATTTGGGACATCTAGCGAACACACAAAATGAAAACCTTCTAGCTCACATCATGGAGCTAAAAGAATCACGTAGTAACATCAATACTACATCAATATTCTTGGGCATATTGCATGATTGTTTGTTATCCTCAATCTTGTTTAAAGTTATTGACTTTGCATTCTTATCAATATTTGTCATAAAGAAGGTAATTATCCTTATAATGTGCAAATTCCCAAGCAAACATTTTTTATGTAAAGATTATATGGATGATTTCAAGGTGATATAATGGTGGATTTTTAGAATTTAAAAAATATTAGACCTATGGGTATGGTTTAGATCTGTATTCATAGCATTAATTTCATAGTCACAAAAGAAAAAATATATTCCTATTTCTATTGTGGTCATTGGTCAAGCTCTAATTTTATGGACCTACATGAATCAATTTAGGAAACTTGGAAAAATTATCTTCTATATTGAGATTTAAAGATTTATCATCTCTCTTCATGGAATTGAAGTTGACACAAATAAAATTGATGCAATTGTTAGCATGCCTCCACCAAAAAGTGTCTCTCAACTATGTAATTTGCAAGGGAAAATTCAAGCGATTCATAGATTCGTATCTCAATTGGCTAATCATACCCTTTCATTCATGTGTTTATTAAAGAAAGATGTTTGTTTCTGATGGGGTGATTTGAGTGCGACGAATATTTTGAGTCTATCAAAATTAATTTGGCCAATCCTCCTATCTTGATGTCGGCTATGCAGGATAGATCCTTTACTTTATATCTCTATGTCACCTCATGCTTTAGCAACTTTATTAGCTCAACATGATGATGATGGTAAAGAAAGAGTGGTCTACTACATTAGTGGTATTCTAGTTGATTATAAAACTCAATACTCTGTCATAGAGAAACAATGTATCACTCTCATTTTTGCAATGCAGAAGTTATGATATTATCTTCTCCACGCAGAAACCCATATAATTATGAAATGTGATCTCCTTAAACATGTGTTTACTAGAACGGATCTTTCAAGAAGGTTGGTGAAATGGGTAATGTTACTCTCTGACTTCGACATTAAGTTCATAACTCAAAAAGAAATTAAAGGAAAATTTGTTGTTGATCAATTGGTAGAAGCTCCCTCATCTCACTCCTTGAACCCTAATATGGATTTATTTCCAAATGAAAATTCATTTGCATTAGACCATGAACCTATATGAGAAATGCACTTTGATGGATCGAGATGTCAAACCAGCTTTGGGGCAAGTGTAGTTTTAATCTCACTCAAAGGTAAGATGATTCCTCTATCTTTTTGACTAGAATTTCATTGCACCAATAATATCATTGAGTACAAAGCCCTTAATACTGGTTTACATACCACAATAACACTGAACATTAATCATATTTGCATTCATGGTGATTCCAAACTTATTGTAAACTAAATCACGTGAATATATCAGGCTAAGAAGAGTAAGTTATCTCGATATTGGGATTTGGCTTTATCCTTGCTGGATCATTTCTCTTCCTTTATGATAAATAGTGTTCCTAGGAGAGAAAATCGCCATGCAAATGCAATGGTGAGCGAGCCTCCCTTGTACCCTTGGATGATGGTTTAGAAGAGTACCACTTTGTAGTTTATATTATTTGATCTCTTGTTGTCTTGGATCAACCTAAACCTGACAGTCTCGTGTGTGCTCACATAGACTCGGTGGAATGGTATTCTCACATTTATTATCTAAAGACTAAAATTTTCCTTATGATAGGACAAAAAATGCTCGTGCTCATATATGAAATATTCCAGTTTGATATATTATCTTATCTAATGTTCTTTATCGAAAATATTATAATGGCCTTCTTCTTCAGTGTCTCACTAAGGTTGAAATACCCCTTTCTCTTCAACAAGCTCATTTGAGGTGGATATTTTGGTGGTAAATCCTCAGTGTGTAAACTTATTCATATGGGATATTATTGGAAAATAATGGAGCAAGACTCCTTTTCCTTTGTCAAGAAGTGTCCTCAATGTCAACAACATAGTAATCCCATCTGAGCTCCTACACAAGAGCTTCAAAATTATACCTCTCCTTGGCCATTCATAAAATGGGGATTGGATAATATTAGAAAAATATCACTTCTTCTAAAGGACATACCTTTATTATTACCACTAATGATTAATTTACAAAGTGGGTTGAATCTATTCCACTTCGATCCACTAACACTAAATTGATATGTAGTTTTCTTCTAAACAATATCATTGCTCACTTTGAATTGCCTTCTACCCTTGTTTCTAACAATGGTACTTCATTTAAGAACAAAGAGGTGAAGCAATTATTGGAAAATTTTCATATTCAACATCGATTTTCTACACCTTATTATCCTCAATCTAATGACCAAGCCGAAGCATCTAATAAAACTCTTGAGATAATTCTTCAAAAAAAATAAACAAACATGGTAAATATTGGCATACTCAATTAATGTATTCCTTGTGGGCCTATTGGATGAGTGTTTGTACGACTACTAGTACAACTCTATACAACCTTGTGTTGGTATCATGCCTTTAGAGTTGGAAATTACGTCTCTACGAGTTTCTCTTAAAGGGTTAATTGATGATGACACCTACCATGTTGAACATGTAAACCAACTTGAGTTGCTTAATGAGTGTTGATTGCAAGCCCTCAAAAATCTCCAAGCTTATCAAAGATCTATTTCTAAACATTAAAATCAAGGTGTTCTTTCTCATAAATTCAAGGTAGGTGATCTCATTCTCTATCAAAATTAGAGAAATGTCAATGTGCCACCCAATCAAAATGGGAAGTTCAACCCTAATTGGCTAGGTCCTTATATAATCACCTTTGTGTATGGTTCTGGTGCATATGGACTATCATCTATGGATGGTATGCCTCTAAAAGAACTAGTCAATTCAATGCATCTATGTTGATACTATGCATAGGGTCTATGTGGCATGCATATGATGTGTGTTCTCTTTTGGGGATTGTAGTCTGTTATTCTATGATGTTTCTTCATTAACATATTATCCTCTTAATTTTTTTTATGATGTAAACATGTGTATGTAGTTAATTTTTTTAATTGGGAATCATATATACATGTGTTTTATATTTATGTTTTGTATCCATCCATGGTGTTTGATTAACTCTTTTAGTCAGGAAATTAGATCATTATTGTCTCTAATTAAGCATACATCTAATGTGTGTTTATTTTAAATTATGATAGTATCTAATCTAATCATACATCCATCACATAATCATGCATAAAGAAGCACACACATAAAGAGCACATCATGATTTTGATCCATAATCTCATATATATATATATATATATATATATATAATGTCATGTACATGTATCATACCACTATGAAAAAATGTGGTGTCTTATATCTATATATGAATCTATACATAAAAAATGTTATACATCAAAATTAGGCTTCTAGCCCCTAGGCGCATGACTCCCTAAGCACTTTAGCGCTAGCAGTGACAGGGGAGGATGTTGGATCAATGTGTAGGAGTGTGATTGATGAGATTGTGACATAGACATGACCCATGATCGTAGTCCTTGAATCTCACCTAGTATCCCTGTCATGTCCTCCCATAGCTATATGACATGCTCCAATAAGGAAGCCTCTCACTCTTGAGCTTGCCACATCTCATCTCTAAGTTGCTACACCTAAGGATCCTAAGGACTAGGGGAGCTATCCTAGCCACCTTTAGCTGCCTCATGAAGTCATCAACCTAGATTTGTAAGGCATCACATGCATGTACAATACTCTCATCCCATATCACAACCTGATCTCGCTTGGATAGTGTAGTAAGGAGCTTTATAGCCCGTTGGTCCCTCTAGTCGATCATAGTAGTTAGCTTGGTAGTCTATTGGACCACCTCCACTTAGGCCTCCTCATAAGTCATCCTGAGATACATTATATGCTCAAACAATGGGGCATGGTGCCCTATTGATGGTGGCCTATGGGAATCCAGGACCACCTCCAAATTTGGATGGTTGGGACCACCTCTATTATGCAACATTCAAAGAAATCGAGCCATTGATGTGTGAACACTACAATCATAGAGAAAGTGGGTGATGCTAGTACTATATCATTAGTGTATACATGTATATATATATGTGTGTGTGTGTGTGAGAAAGTTGAAATGAAAGAAATTGAAATGAAATAACATATACCATACGCATACATGGGCCCCTAGCCTACCAGTGTGGGTCTAGAGGGGAGCATCATTGCTAGAAGCTATGCTTGGCCCTGTCGTTGCTGTTGAGGGAGGGACAACCATCTAGATAGTTGATGGAGCCGGTGAGATAGGTGTCACACATATTGGTGATTCCACCTATCACACCTTGGTATTTGTTGTGCTCTGCCTGCCTCTACCTCATCTCCCTTGTCACCACCCCAAGACCCTCACCTCTTGACCCCTGAGCACCATCATTTCCTACAAGGGCGCCTGTTGGGAAATTGGGGTCAAACCTACTATTAGCCAATAGTTAGCAAAGCCAACTACAATGTCGACATCATCAATCATGAGGGCCTCATAATGGTCAGCATCTGATCTATTATCGTTGGTGAATGCAACATCGACGATCATCAAATAGGGTCGATCTCCCACTCATGCCATGTTCTTGTGCAATTGTATGTACATGGGAGCCACTAGAGGGATCACCTACACCCACCTGAATTAACGGATGACTTGATGCTAGTAGTACAATACTATGATGTGATTTGATCACCCAGTCAAGAGTTAGTTGTGCTACATCCTATGCACCTACCTCTTGTCAAATGACTAGGTCCCCATCCACCTATAGGGGCGCCATCTAATATCATGTACCCATAATATATCTATATGTTACTGCCAAAATTATAAATCTCTATACCACTAATTGCATATCAAGGGATACATGTGCGCTCAAGGAAATCCCTATTCCAGGACCAAGGGATACTCAGTTGGCCTTGTGCACCAGATGTGCTCAAATTCCCACACCTGAAGTATCATGCAGACGATAAGGCTATGGTATTCATAATGGACATATTGCCTGAAGTCATGATAGAGGTACACAAGCATGCTCCAACCCCAAGTGAATATTGTCCTCCTCTACTCCATGGCTCAGATATAATGGACAAGGCCCTCATGAAGGTGCAAGCCTCACCCATCCATCATGACCCATAGCACAACAATCATGATCATCACCTATCGCACCAACAACATCGCCATATGTCCCTACTCCAACCAACACATGTAGATATGGCCTATCATTTCCTTCGAGACAATGTGATCAAGGCAGTATTGTTGTGCATCCTAGGCCAACCTACCCTCCTCATATACCACTTGCTCTTCATGGATTGGTAGCCTCAAGATGCGATAGACATCCTCTAATGCCACTATCATCTCCCTCGTGGGGAGATGAAATTTTGATGTGTCTGCATCCCATCAATCCATTAATGCCATGAGCATGAGGGTGAGGAAGTGGATCTATGGCATCATATAGATCCAACAGATCTTGATCTATTGTAGAAGCCCGTAATCATTGGTATCAATATCATTGTTGCATTCATGCAACAATGTCAGAATGGCCCTGTTGCTATGCTCTTGGATATCAAGCCACTCCTAAAAAAGTATAAAGTCTCATGTCAGAATGATCTACACATTGCAAATATTTTAACTCCACATCATAAAAAATTCTCAAAATTTCATAAATCTACCTCTAAGACTACAACACACCATGCAGATGTCTACACAGCATGCTAGCATATGAGGCCGACTAGCCAGTAGACGACAGCGTACTGGAGGATGGTAGTGTGGTCAAAGGACACAGACATGCAAGTGGGATTCCAATGTGTCCAATGGGTGCCTTCGTGCCAACTAGATGCCTTTGAACTAACTAGACACCTGTGCTACTCAAGAAAGTTAAAATGCTAAAAATCTACTTAAATGATAAGTTGGGTGGAAATTTTTTGTGTACCTCGTCAAGTGGCTCACCCCTCACCACATCAACATGCAACTAGTCACCCGTGATGGCTTGAGATCTTATATGCAAGGAATTTTGCTAACAACTCTCTTGAAAATTCAATAAAGTCCTCACCATGAATAGTGAAATGACCCTTCCATGGGCCCACCCTGACATATATATGCTCATTTTTTCCCATTTTTTGTGGTGAAAATGTTCCTTCCATCCTTATTATTTTCACCACACCTAGCTAGGGGAAAGAATAAGAGGGAGATTATACTCACTTCTTCATCGAATCTTTCTTCTAATTCATCATTTTTTTCTTAAGCATTCATCTTGTCGTGGTAGCTTCTTTCGATTGCGAAACTAACCCAATTTTGAGTTTTTCATAATGAAACTTCACATTAGGCATTTTAGTTTCTTTTTGAGCTCGAACATCAAGGCATCATCAATATCTTCCTACTCAACCTCTGCAACCTCTACAATATCCTTTTTGATAGAAATTTGTAAAAAATTTAAAATTTTGATTCTAACATTTTTGTCTCCTTAACTACTTTAGTGCAACTAATTTTTCTCAAAAACTTAGCTCACTAAAGTGGGGGTAAAATGTAGTGTCATAAAATTACACTACGTGGCAATTTCACACTTGTGCATCTAGCCCACCACATTTATAACAACCCATCATATTAATGACAAAAACTTATGAGTCAAAATTTCATGATTTCAACTTCATAAGGGACAACGATGAAGCATTAACATCTTGGATGCCTCATTCTTGGAAAATTTTGAGTAGGACACTTGTGCAATGTGTAAGCATCTGCACGACGCACTAGCATCCCTAAATTTTTTGAGATTCAAATTAGAATATCTCATATTCTTTTTCCACGACATATGTCATTGTGGTAAAAAAATGAGTGTAACAACTCTTCCTACCCACACAACCTCACAAAACTCCTCTTTTCACTCTCATTCTCATTCATTCTCACTCTCTTCTGTTCAATATTTCTCTCTCTCATTCCACTCTATCTTCTACATATTTTCTCATTATATCTTGCTCTCTATAGTGAAACTCTACGGAATCTCTATCAAAGCAATAGTCAAGGCTCTCTTGCACGCAAGCATGTCATGTCTATCAAGCCAAGAGGGGAGCTACAAATTGTTGGTAATACTCTCTTGTCTACTTGTCTTTTCTATTTACTATTGTCTATTTGATCTCGTCTATTTGTCTATTTGTGATAGGGGCTCTCCTCCTCAATGAGGTTTGATTCTAGCACACGTCTTTACATTTCATGTCTTTTTTTTCTATCTCTATCTATCTGGTTGTCTATGGAGGTGGAAACACTAAAATGGGGGTTTGACTGAGGCAAGCCCCAAAACAACCCCAACATTAAATTCCATCTCCATCTTGTGTGCATATGTATGGATTTGAAGAGTTGGATGTTACAGATTCAAAGGTTTTACTCTTTATTTTGATAGGGATGATAGTGTGGGGCACAGGCATCCCCATGGTGCATTGTCATCTATGATCGAGACTTAACCTTCCTGGGATCTATGAGTTTTGAAGATTTTGTTTCTATAAACCATAGCTTGCAATCCTATTATCATTTTTTATTATTAAGCAATCTTATCATTTTTATCCTTGATAGTTTAGCATTCATTTAATTAAGTTGTTCAAATATCTTTTATTATTTATCTTATCACCTGAGCTTTATTTCTTGGGGTAATTGAGGGTTATTTTCTCCTTGAAGACTCTCCTTGTCTTGAGTCTCAAGAGTGACGAATCCCCTCCTTTACAGGTGAAAAGTAAATTTATTACACTCTTCCCTTCATTTTACACCACTTTTTATGAGTATATTAAGTGCATTGTCTCAACACATGAATTTTATTGATGTGATGCTCACATTGATTTAAATTCATATCAACACTACAAATAAATTATTATCCCTACTTAAAAAATTCTTAGATCTCTTAGTAATGTTTCCTCTACTAGGTTGAATAACATAGGTGAAACCTTGAACCAATTCCATGATGCATGTGGTTTTGATTTACTTTGTCCAAATTTAAAATTATTTATGGCCTTGTGCTTATTCAATCCAAACTAGTTGTTATGTGGCAACTTTCATCCCAAAAAGGCTCAAATTGTGTACCTAGGTAATGTAAGAAAAGGACACTAGCCCTAGTTAATCATCACAACTATAGATGGTCATGTCCTATCATTTGGAATCAATCACTATTAGAGTTTATCCTACTTAGAATCACTCATGAACTTGTGATAGAATTTTCTTACATATTAGTCCCTCCTTATTGCATCAACCTTTTTATCAACAAAAACTAACACCCTAGTTCTTGCACTAGTCACTCCATCACTTGTTATGATTTTATCCAAGTCTCAAAACACTCATTATCATATTTGCACCATAGTAAGTTACACAAATGGTTCTTTTATTTTCTAACATTTATGAAAATTATTGAATCACAACAAGGCTTGACTAAGGCAAAAGGTAGGAAGCTAGTTGTCTTATTTTTCTTCCTATCATAGCAAGTTCTAACAGTTTTCTTCAACATCACCTAGTCTTCTCCTAGAAAGCGCATGTACAATCAAATCTTTAATATAATTATCAATTTTTTGAGGATCATAGGTTCACAACTACATGATTTTGGGTCAAAAGCACAAATATGAGGTTCAAGGTTGTGGGTATGAATTTTATCTAGGTTTGCATATAGTCACAAGTTTCACAAAGCACACTCATCTTAGTCTATTTGTCTCAAACCCAATTTCAAATATTGATTGTTTGTCATAATATTTTCAATCACCCTTTCTCCAATACTTAAGTGTACCTTTATTTTAATTATTTTTATTTATATTTCAATTATAAATAAAGTACATGTTTCTACTTTTATATCTGAAATTATTTGTTTATTATAATTTATTATAAATATATACTACAATTTATTTATGTAAGGTTGTTTTAGTTCTATACAATGATATGTTTAGTGAAAAAATAAATATAATTAAAAATAAATTTTATTTGTTTAAAAATATTAATTCTATGTCCTTAACATATTTTAAAATAAGAAAAATTATTGACCCTCTTTTAAAAAATGACATGCATTAATATTTTTATAACTATAAATAATATTTTTTGTTTTTTAAAATATTTTTTTAATAGATCTTTCAAAATATAAAATCAATTATGAAAATAACTTTAAAGTTATGTTGGGGTGAGAGGGCTAACTCGATTGGCTAAAGCATCATACTGCAAGCAAGAGGTCACAAGGCTAGTCTCCCTCTATCTTTGTGGTATCGAAAGACATGTCGTGCCAATGTCACCGATCACGTGAAAAAGTTTACCAAACGTACTGTAGTTTATAGGGGGGTTACATGATTCTTGTATCTAAATTTATTTATTTTTAAATAAAGTTATGTTATGTGTGCTACTTTCTCCTTCTAACAAGGGTCCTTCCTCTTCTTTAAAGTATAAGTCTTATTTTAGCCACGATGATGGTACTAGACACAATTTTAAATGTTCTCATAATTCTTCTTAGCATTGAAGACATGGGTGATCCTAATAAACATATTCTATTTGTTGACAATAACATAGCAGAAGTACCTATAATTAACCTAATAATAACATGAATCCATAATTGAATTTAACTATTTCTCCTATAAAAATTATTGCTCTAACTTGAATTGAAAAGTATATGGCCTTTGGAAAGACCATTCAAAAGATATGCTCCATTATTTTTTATCTAAGATTCCTTTTGGCTTTATATTTTTTTAATATTTTGTGGTGATCACGAAAATCCACATGTTAAATGTTTTCTAAAGAAAATTAAAATTAAGGGTAGGTGAGTATGGTATTATGGCTTAACATTGAATGTTGATGGTGTGAGAAGCATTGAAAAATGTGGGGCTCACGCACAAGAGCCAATGGAACAATAGAATATGTAGTTTTTTTAAGGTTTTATTTTATTTTATTTGAATCAATGAAAAAAGTGGGATTTATGCACAAGAACCAATGGATACAATAGAATTAGTAGTTTTTTAAGGTTTTTATTTTATTTTATTTGAATCAATGTAAAGCAAACATAATATGCACAAGAAAGAACAAATAGTTTTTATATTTGAATCAATGTAAAGCAGACATAATATATGTACAAGGTTAAAGATAGATTAAGGGATATTTTTTATTTTAAATGTAAATGATATATTTAATAAAGAATTGATATAAAAGATTATATTTATTTATGCAAGATGGTTTGGTTTTTTATATAATTATGTAATATAATTGTGGGTTATTGAAGTTGGGTGTTTAAGGTATTGTATTTAATATATTTAAGGAATAGGGATGAGATTTTTTAATTGTGGGTATGAATTTTTTTATCAATATAAATAAGGTGGTTTGTTTTTATATATGAATCAAGTGAAGGTAAAAACAAATAAATAAATAAATAAAAACTAGTTAGTGTGTCATTTTAAAAATTATAGTGTATTTCTTGTTCATCTATATTTTATATAGCCTCACTTTGGTGTTAAATATATGTGTAGTTTGTAAGAGAGGATACGTAATAAAAAATAAAGAGTATAGTTATATGCATCACAATAATAAAATAAATGTCAACGTATAAATCTTATATAGTGCTAGCATGAAACTTTATAAGGAAATGAGTATAATTTACATTAAAATCTAGGAGAAATTGATACAATAAAGTAATAATTATTTTGGATAAAGAGTCAAGATTGAAATTGATTGGATTTTAGATATGAATAAAATAGCAACAATAGATGGTACCATTAAAGAGAAGATGGTAAATAATGTGGTATACCAGTATTACCTAGAAATAGAAAATAGATCTAAAATGAATGGAATAGGACAACTCAACTTCGTGGATTCTAAAACCATGCAAGAACTTAGGTCAATTCAGTGGGTACACAATTAATCCTTATTGTTGTGCATATTTGATATGGATGTCTATAACCTTGTGTACCTTCAAAAGAGACTCACTCAAGATTTGTATCTAAAATGGAAAAGCCTATAGGTATTGATGAATATTGTTTGAAGTTTGGTATGCAAGGATCTTTACCTTAGACAAGTGTCACAACCCACACTTGGGCTACAAAATTAATTACTAAAAAAATTAAAAATACTATTTTTTAACTTGGGCTACAAAATTAATTACTAAAAAAATTAAAAATACTATTTTTTAAGTTACTAACTAAATATAATGTATTCATTATTAAGATTGTGTTGTACAATGTTGACTAGTTATTTTCTATGATCTAGGATATGGTGTATCAACTAGGTCATTTGTCTTAGTGTGTAACTAATACAAACATATATCAACATGTATTACTTATAACTTTTACAAAGTAAGAGTCTTAATTATTTATGTCACCTTGTTTCAAGTAATTACAATAAATAATATTCTGTTTTTATAAAGAAACCATCTAAGATTATAAAGTTATTCTTTTGTTTCTACATATGCATCTCATTCATATGGCTATAATAGTTCCTTTTATTGCCAAAGATATTGGCACCCAGTATTACATATATAAGTAAAGATATGATCATCATGACAATTGTATAACAAATAAGCAAGATAATACTTTTGATATATTTTTTTCTCTATTTATTCCAAGTTCATCAATTATCATAGTGTAGTTAATTATTGAAACCAATATCGCACAACCTACAAATCATTTTTAGAGCTAGAAAAAATGTAGATGCCCCTTGATGTCTCATTACAATAGATTAATATCAAGTAAATAACAAGAAAATTAACTTAAAATAATAGACATAATAAGCACATATTATGCTTTGATATTCTTACCAATCCACTCTATCTATTGTAATAAAATTATGAAATGGGTAAAGTGAGCATCATGCAAGCTTTTTCTCTAACCATAGAGCCTTTACAAGCCATGCACCACCCAAACTAAGTAGGACCCTAGCCTTTGCAAGTGAGGTCATGGATGAGAACTACATAGGGAGTATATTATAGAGGTGTCTAGTGAGGGTAACTTGATAACCAAAATGTATATTATAACAATATCAAAATGAAAATTATATAGTCAAGTTTTAAGACAAGTGGCACAATACAACTATTTCCAAATTTCCATTCATTAGGACTAGATAGCCCCAACTCTTTCTTTTTGTAATGAAGAATTTGGATAGATATACTTCGTAAGTCATCACTTGAGTTATTTTGAATAATCTCATATGCTTAGAAAATATTAGTTAGCTTGAATATAATTAGTATAAATATAAGCCATAGGTTGTTGCTTATGCATCCTTGAAATATAATGTATTTATCTTTTCTTCAAGAGGGTACTTCTTCAAAGAGGTCTATGATTTATTAATACATATTTATTAAATTTATACAATATAATTCATATACTTTTATATGCAATCTATATTGTATGTATTTTTATTATTAGTATAATTTTTATAGGAAAGATCATCACATATAGTACTAGAGATCTTTTCAAGAATGAGTCTATTGTAGCTTCAAAAAAATCTTCTATTATTTTTCCTCTCAACTCTTCTATAAATATCCACTAAGCTCACTCTTTAGGGCATCTTGGTGACTAGAAAGTGGTTAAAACAATAATAAAACTATTTTTTCCTCATTTTTATTGTATATTTTTTAATTAGGGTAAAAACCATATGATGGTTTTTAATTAAGCACAAAATATATATCATTCTAGGAATAGTTGGATTCCACATATAGGTTTATAATGAAGGAGGTAAGGGTTGCCTTCTCAAGGCACACCATCAAATAAATGTTGTATAAGGTCTTCTACTTTCATGTACCCTCGAGTATATTGAAAGACCCCTTAGGATTATTGAAATCTAGTCTTAGGAAGCTATCAATCATTTGTAACATATGATGCATTGGTAAGAAATTGCCCTTGGGAGGTTAGTTTCAATGTACTAGATCCACCATAATTTATATATTTGTAGGCTCACAAACTAGGAACATCTTATAATAACATTCCTTTCCTCTCTCTTGCATCATTTACATCCTAACATATTTGGAAAGTAGAAAAAATTGCCACTGGTGACTATTTCTTTCATATTTAGAGCATAACAATACATACAAAAGGAGCATACATGCATAAGGGTGCACATAGTAAAAAATAACAAAGGATTTTTTATAAAACCACAAATAGTTTATTTAAGAATAATAGAGATCAAAAAAACCATAATAGGGTAGGAAAATTTTGATTTGGGCATAAGGTAGATCAATTAAAAGATTTTTCCTGTAATACCCCTCATACTTTCTAGACTTATTATTTTACGTGCTTTGCTTGGATACTATGATGATACTGTTATTGTTTGATATGGTTAGTTAGATGCTAGATGATGCTGTTATTTCGTTTTGGACACGATGACTCTATATGACATTATGGTTGATTATATCAGTTGATTTCTGAATTATGATATGATGCAGTGATTTAATTTAATATGTTATGAGATGATTGTTAGTTAGAGATGTAATCCATTGATTATGTTATAATTGTTCGAATAGGTGTGACGAAGGACAATATAGCATCACTCGTTCGCGAGTGCCCTGTTATGTTGCGATTCCTTCTCACAATGCAGTATTTGATTTAATGCTTTGATATATATGTATATATGCACATGTACACAACTTCGTTTGTATGCAGGACTGCAGGTATAAGCCTCGATTCCACCTGCTTCGGCAGGAAAGGGCGAGCACCAAATAACCCAACGGATAAATGTTGATACAGAGGTGACGAGGAAGTCCTCCCGTTCCATGATGTCAGGTCGTCTCATTTGTTGGTATAGTTGATTTTGTGTAACTGTCATCATTGTCTGTTGTGTTATGTGTTTTGTCTTATTTTATTTATGAGGGCATTTATAGTTATGATTTATCTTATTGATTGAAATAAATTATTTATTTTTAAGGTTGGAGTAAATGATATTTAAATATTTAAATATTTTAATTATTTTTGAAAATCTTCTATTGCAATTTATTAATAATTAAATATTAAATATGACTTAATTATTTTAATCTATTTAATTGGTGGTGGATAATTATGTGAATAATTTATTTAAAATAAATAGGTAATGTGAGGTGCAAGAAAAGTTGCAAAACAGGAATTAAAGCAATAAAAGAATAAAAAGACAGTGTGAGCCAATAGGAATTGAGAGTTGGGAAAAAGCTAGTTTTAAAGAATGGATTTTTCTTTTAATCTTGGATTTTTGGAGAGTGTTGAAAAATGGGCAATATATTTTATTTAATTATGAATTTTTGAGAAGTTCTCACAAACACACACACACACAGAAGAACAGAAAGCTGAAGTGCTCCAGTGATTGTTGAGTTCGTTCTGGACTAAGGATTGGAATCGGATTCGAGGGCATCAGAGTCAAGCGGGCATCTTCAAATTTGCATTAGGACTCCAGGTTCCTCTCATAGTTTCCTCGTACCCTTTCTATTCTCTGTCTGTTTCTGAAAAGAAAAATAGATCTTATTAAAAATATTTTTTGTGAATATAGAGAACCTCTGTTGAAAACTGAAACTAGAACAATTTATTAGATTAGAAAACAAAGAAAATCATAGAAATTAAACTATTTAATTTTTGTCAAATCAAGAACCCAGATCTTCTGAAACATATCATTTATCAAAATAGGATTTTAAGAAAACAATATCTTTGTTAGAAATAATGAATTTGAAAGTTTTGGGTACATCTGTATATGTTTGAATCGATTCACTATTCTGTAGTTTTCTTCTATTATTTTATTTACATTTACCCTCTGTTATTTTAATATATATCTCTGTTATATCTCTGTTATTTTAATATATATATATATCTGTTATATATATATATAATATCTCTGTTATTATATCTCTGTTATTTTAATATATATATATATCTGTTATACATATATATTTCTCTGTTATTTTAATATATATATATATATGTGTGTCATATATATATTAATATTTTAGATTACCTCTGGTATTTTGTACTGTGCGTCGGCCGAGGCCGATCTTGTCAGAAATTCGTATATAAAAAATAATAAAATCAATAAATAAAATATACTTAAAACTGGTTTTAAAGTTGTATTTATTTCAAAAAAAAAAATTATAGTTTTAAATTTTGAGGGTCAAGGGGAAGGACGGCGGAGGCCGTACCTCCCCCTTTTCCCCACAGACCATGGGGGCTGCGCAGTCAGTAGCTGTTGCAGCAGTGCGATCGTAATAGCGTTGCAGAATCCTAGACTTTGTAATGCGATCGCGGATGTCGCGTGGGGAGTTTGTTATTTTTAAATTTAAATTTTTTAATTTGTTTTTAATTCTTTTTAAAATTATATATATATATATATATATATATATGTATATGTTTATATATATTTAAATATATTTTTTTATTTAAGATTAGTTTAAAAGGAAAATATAGTTTTGTTGAAATAAAATATTAATGATTTTAGTTTAATTAAATTTAATTGCTTAATATTTGTTTTAGTTTTAATGTAATTGAATAATAGATTAAGATTGATTTGTATTGTAAAAATAAATATAGGGGATTATTTTTATTGGTTGAGCAAATAATACAATCAAGAAGTTTTTTTTTTTTTATTAATTGTGGTTGTGGAATTATGTCGAGATAATGACAATTCATTTTATTTGGTGTTAGGAACCTGATACTCTTTTGTGATTGACTGAAGTTTATTTTTATTGCAATGTTAGTTCTTTTCCGTAACGGTTATCGGTTAGTGCTGAACCCAATTAGGGTTAGGGTGATTCTTAGTTCCAGAGGCATGTATTAGTCATTGAATGTTATTCTTGTGTTGGTTTAACTCTTGAAGTTGATATTGTTGCCTTGTGTTGGGAAGGGTTGTATGGGGTTGTTGTGTTTTGATTATGGATTATCGCGAGATGAAGGAATGCCTCGCATGGTTGGTCTTGAGATTTATGCTTTATTTGTTTTGGTTCAACCCTTGCCTACTTGAGATTTGTTTGGGGTCATAGGTGGGAGAGTGGCTCTTCGTGGGCACCGGCGCCTCGGATGAGGAAGGGCCAGGATAACCCTCGAAAGAGTAGTAAACAAGTGATAACCTAAACAATAGATTTAGGGGGTTGGGTAGTTTTAAAAACACAAGATAATAAAACATTGGATTCCTCGGCTATGCATTAGGGCTACCTTAGACTAGTGATAGACTGAGAAGGCCGTGGTCGGCATAGTCATAGTCTCGTCTTCACGAGAGACTATTGGCTCCGCATTAGCTACCCTATGGTGCCGGCGCCTCAGTTAGGAGGAAGGGCCAGGATATCCATAGATGGGTGCCGGCGCCTCAGTTGGAGGAAGGGCCAGGAAATCCCATGAGAGCTATGCGATGACACTCTCCACTTGACACCCTTGTTGTTTTGTTGTTGTTGCCTCTGGATGTTATCTCTTTATGATGTTTCTTTGAATTCTTGTGATTTGATTCATGATTGTTAAGTGTTAGTACTTCATGTCATCGTAATGAGTTCTTGGCTTTATTTGTTATGTGATTTGAGTACGTTGATGGTTTTGCATTGCATACTTGGGTGGTACTTGTTTTGTATCATGTTGTTGAGTCGGTTGACATTCATGGTCGGATTCACTTCCTCGTCACCTCTGAGCACGGGGGGTGAGTTACTTCGTAATTCACATGGTTGGGTGGAACGTGCTCCGCACCCGTTGGGTTCCCCATCAGCGTCTTGTCTTCTCAGCTTTCCGCAGTGCAGATGTTCCAGTGATCAGTTGTACTTCATGTTCATTATTCTTGTATCAATCCCCATGTTGGGAAACTCAATGTAATTTATGTATCAAAGAAAATTGTAATGTAATATTATTTCAATAATGTAATAGTTAGGTTTAATTTGGATCTTGTTAAAATATTTATCATGGATGTAATTATGCGATGTTATCATACTCGCATCATGGCTATCAGTTGTATCATTGTATATGGGTTTTATAAATTAATGGTTATGTTGTTTTCGTTATCTTTAATTTGTTTTGTGGTTGCAATGTAACCTCGCGTGCCCCAGAGAACCAAGTGTATTAATGTTATGTGTTATGCTATGTGATTATGGTTTAATGTTGTTACATGTTACTTTTATTATTTAAAAAAAAAAAGTATTCGCATTATGTGTGTGTTCTCTGGGGTTTGCACGATGGGCGTTACATTTCCTAGAGGGAACTAGAATAAAAGAAAGCCCAAATAAAAAATAAAATAGAAGAAGGTAAAAAAGAAGTTTCACTTTTTTCATTCCTAACAAATTATCTTGTTGGAATTGTATCATTGTTTTTATCATTTTGATACATTTTTGGGAAAAAATTAGCACCCACCTCATGGTTATCTACCTAGTCTAGCACCCATGAAATGAACCAATTTTTTTTGAATTAATACAAATGGTTAATAATCTTAATGTCAAAACCGCAACACTCAATAGTCACTTCCCTAATGAGGAGTTATTTGATGGTGGAAATTTATTTGGTTTTATGCCCCATGACCGAAAATTAGAATCCTCTACATTTGATGGAACCAATCCTACCATTGATTAGTACTTCAATATACATAACTCTCCTTTGGTAAATAGGGTGCCTATTGCATCCTTCCATTTGGAAAAATAATTTTTCCAATAGTATCTTTGTTATCTCAAGGCTAATAATGGACCTAATTGAGAAACTTTTGTCAAGAAGCTATTGGTTCTATTTGGCCCCAGTGCCTATGAATATTTTTTTCAATACTCTTACCAAGCTCTACCAAACTAGCATAGTTTAGGAATATCAAATTAAATTTAAGTGAATGAGAAATCACATTGATGACTCATCTAATTCCTTTTTTACAAGTTGCTTTATCAATGGTCTTAAGGGTTCAATATTCTTTGAGGTTAAAATGTTCAAACCAAAGGGCATGATGGAAGCTTTGGGTCTATCCAGACTTTTAAAAGAAAATATCACTACCTAACATCATTTTTTTAATTCATACTCTTTCAAGAATATTACATTACTACATTATATTCTCTCACGGTATGCAAAATTCACTCCCTTTAAATGCCTCATTGAGGTTGAATGTGAGCTTGGTAAGAAAAGGGAATATCTTATAAATACAAGAAAAAATCGTAAGGGATCACAAGTGCATTAAAAAAAATTCCATCTCCTCAATTTTGAGTCTCCTCCTAGTGATGAATAATGGGAAGATGCTCCAAAAACCCAAAGTTAGAAGAACACATTGTTACTAACTATGCTCCTATAAATGGCCATAAGCATTCCTTGGAAGGGATCACCACTCCTCAAGCTATACAATTCAATGGATATTTCATAAATATTCCCCTCACCATTCTTATTTACTATTGGTAGCACACGTAGCTTCATTAGTCAACATCTTAGAAAACAAATTGATTGGTTTATATATCCCTACTCTAGTTTCAAATGATGAGTTTCGATGGGGAAATTGAGATGTGGGTAAAAGTACAAAGAGCCTGTGTCACACTTTTTTAAAGGAAATAGCCAATATTGATCCAAATTTTAAACTTGAATCACTAAAAAGTGACATATATGTTTTGAATTTTGAAATGATGTAAACTAATAAAATGTGTAATTTTTAGTATATTTTATATTTTTATTTTTAAAAAAAAAATTAAAAATTATTTGAATATAGTTTTTTATAAATTGACACTATAATTTAGTTGATGATAAAATGCGAAAAAATGACATTACATGAGACATTGATTATTATATAGTAAAATTTATTATTTTTCCTTCAATTTTTTTGTGTATTTATAACTTGAAAGTTTAGTGCATGGATATATTTTTTTCATATATATATATATATATATATATATATATATATATATATATATATATATATATATATATATATATATATATATAAATATGTGTATTAAAACACAACCATTTCCATTTGACATCAACTTTCATATTAACTATTAATCTAATATAGAAAAAAATATACCCTCTTGATATCTAGATTCTTTTATCTAGTGCATCATATTTATTTCAATTTTTTTAATTAGTATATTTTCTTGACATGGTAATCAACTTAATATTTTGTGTTGATAACCTACTTTTAGTAAAAATTAAAAATAAAATATAAATAACAATTTTATTTTTTTGAAAACTACACTTATGGATCTACAAAAGGGTATTATTACATTTAAAAAATGTTATGTACGTGAGTAGGAGTTGTTGAAACATCACATTTTTCAAATAATTTTATTTTCTTGGTAAATTGACCTCAAAGTGGTGCTACATATGAATTTAGCCAACAATTTTAGTTAGAAAAGTTGAGGAAGTTAAGGGTGTGTATATCTAACTTAGCTAGAATGAATCTTAATAGATCATATGTTTGAGAAAAAATGATTTTTAGTTGGAAATAATTAAATTCACTTGCATTGATAAGTTGATCAAAAGTGTGACACAACTTTGTGTTGGCAATATGTGTTGTCATTGATGTCAACTCAATATGTGTTGTCATTGATATCAACTTGAGGTCATGCTTGTATAGAGATTGTGTATAGAAGTTGAAGAGGTTGAGAAATGATTAGAGATAGATTGATATAGTTGATGGGACATTGGAAGATTTGAGAGAGATGGTTTGACATGATGGAGTCATGGGATCGACATAAGAAAGACAGTTTGAAAGCATGGTATGAACATGATTAAGATAGTTACACACTGCTAATCAATTTCTACATGTTTCAAGGAGTTAGATGAATGTTAATTGTGTTTTTGCTTTTACTTGTGTTGTTGAGAAAAATTTTCTAAGGCAAAACCTGCATATTTTCCTAAGTCAATGACTCTAGTTTCTAGTCTATATTCCTTTGCTTTGTATTAACTAGTTGTATAGTTCTAGAGTTAAGTTTGGCAGTTAACAAAGAGGCTATTTACAAGATTTCATGTCATACAAATTTTTTCAACAAGAGTTAGATGTGACTATTCTTCGGATTGCACTAAAGCAAAGTTATGAGTCTCAAATGTTCTCCAGATTGCTCTGCATTTCTTTAGAGCGATAGCCATGGTTGTGCGGATTTTGGGATATGATCAAAGAAGTATAAGGGTTCATCCACATAAGTTTAAGATGATATGGTGAACAACAATGCAATAACATAAGTATTAGAGTGTTACGATCTGTCTGGAATGCTTTGTTTTCATCAGTTCAATATGTTTCTCTTCTTGCACTAGCACAAGATGATTATATTCTTCAGAAGAAGGTTGTAAGGATGGTTTTGACAATCTATATTGTTCACATCTTGGTTCGAATGTTGTTTTTGGTTTATCCCTGATGATGTAAAGATGAATAGTTGGCAGCTTTTGGTGGTGTTAATGTTGATTGGGCCGACAATCCGGTTTCCCTCATTTGTGGTTGATCCTGATTAATCAAATTTTCTTTGGAGAATGTGTTGTGATGTTTTTGGGCTTATTTATACCTTGAATTGATCCACAAATAATTTTTCTTCATGATGCATATGTTTGAAGCCAACCTATGTAGTATCACACATTTCATTTTATAGGTCCTTTTTGGTGCCAACCTAATTAGAGTTTTGAGTTGTTGCAGAGGGTATTTATAGAAGAACAAATCTTTTGTGAAAGTATGGAAAGTGGAAGTTGAGTATGAAATGGTGATGAAATGGGTGTTGGGGGATGAATTCTTGATGGAGAACAATCATTATAGGGTTAATATAAACATCTCTTCTCACTTTGTGGCCTCTCTTTTGGAACTTGGCGAGGGGAAGCAAATAGTGAAGGTGTTGACATAAGTGTTTATAAAGAAGAATACCCCTGGTGGATTGGATGAAGATCTACAAGTGGTGAAGCTCAACATTAAGATTCTTGTGCCTATACATTTTTGAAAGGCCATGGCAGACATAAATTTGGTTGTGTGGCACTCCTTTCTAGTGGATTTCCACCATACTACCATCTTTCAACACTAATCACAAGCAACAAAAGGATGCTCATTTCTCAAGAAGATTATGAATTTGGAACCCACTCAGGGGATAGAATGGATGTACTAATTTATCAATGAAGAATCCAAAGATTGAAAGGAGTCAATTATGTATCTAGGTATGTGGTATTAAAATAGATAATATTTATTATATGACATTGCCAAATTTTTCTCCCATATTCTATGGGACTAGCTCATATACTATATGTATAGGTGTAAAATAAAAAGGTTAGGCAAACAAGACTGTGTATGCCCTTGGTTTTTTTTTTATTGTAGACTAAGATCCAAAGAAGCAAATTTATAAATTTCGTATTATACTATTAATACAATGGAGGCAATCCCCAAGACTGTAATTTACTCATAATTTTTTAAAATATATAAAATTAATAATAAATAAGAGTAACCTTAGTAGATAATTAGCTTATTAAGTCAAAAAATAATTAAATAAATATAGTAATAAATTTTTAATTTATTAGAATTTAAATATAATAACATTATTTGATGTTGTACTTTATGTAAATATTATAAACACACATCCCTTAAAATTTTATCTAATTTACATTCTCACTATAGTTTTATGCTTTTATAACTCTATATAATTATAAATCTAGATTTTATTATAAAAATATATTATGATTATCTATTATCATATAAGTTTTTATATACTATAAAATTTAAAATATATTGTTAATATAACAAAACATTATAGAATTGTATATTTAACTGGCACTTGCACCCCAATGAGGTGCAATACTTACATCGATAGACTGATATACAATGGATTTTTATTATGAACATGTAGAAGCGGTTATTTTTTGTAGTGACGAACTTTTGCAATCTTTTCCATTTGTTTTCAAGGCCTGCACAACGAAAGCAATAGGGTGGTTAGGTGTTTAGATTAGGCATTGATGCAGTCAAATTGTAGCACCAATTTTAAGCTTAGAAGTGTGAATTGTGTAATGATTTGTAAGTGCTCGGAGGAGAGTTTTGCAAGAGAGGAATTTGTAACAATGGTACCGATGCACATTGGGAATTTGGGAGAGATATTAGATAGATCATTACAGGTTTGACCACTTTGTGTCTGCTGCACTCAATGTGAAAAATAGAGTGGGAGACCCTGTTTGGCTGATCATATTCGTTAGCTCTTAATGACACTTGTTCCAATATGGTCTTGTGCCTCAAATTGAAGATCTGAAGTGCATGAGCTCTTCAGCTAATTGTGTGTTAGGGAGGCTTTTCAAGTGTGTACAAATGTTTTCAATAGTTGTGGGGATGTTTTCTTCTACATTTTTTTAATGAAAACTATTGCAAGCCCTTGGCTACGGTGTCACAACATAAGATTGAACATAAAATATTGAAACCTTGGAGGCCTTCCAAACCTCTGGTCATGGAACCTCATCAAGCACAGTGCATACTCGTGCATTCAGACTTCCCTAATCTGCGGTTGCATTTGTAGTGTAACCCCATTGGGGAAGAGCGTTGGAAACACCAAATCAAGCAATCCTTTAGTATTGTATTCATTTATTGGTGATGAGTTCATCTCAGGCCAATCTATAGTGGTATTTGTGTTGTCCTCAAGCTCTAGTGCTTGCTTAATAATTTCTAGCTTGTGATGTCTATTTGGCAACTTAGCCATAAATGATGATGTGTGTACTATGCTCTCCTAAATTTCATCTTCATCAATGGTGTTCCCACTATTTGGCACCCCTATACATTCGCTTGTGGCAATGGTGTGCAACATGCTTGAAATATCTGTGCTAACTTCAAGAATTTGAGCCAAGCCATCAACACTTATGGAAACATCATTATAGTATGGGTCATATTTCACTTTGTATTGCAATGCATCTCTGATGTGACTTCTAATTACATACAAATCATAGAAATTGCCTTCAATGTGTAGTCTTCGAACTATGAGCACATCCAATTCCTCTATCCTTTGAGGGAGTACTTTTGCAATGTTTTTGATATCTTGTGGGAAGATAATTGTGTGACTGCTATACTTATACTACCCTCCAGGAGCATGGGTTACTTTTAGTACTGGGTTTACTCTAGCAATAAGCATTTCCTCCACTTGGGTCAGTCTTTTTAGCACAACAGGTTGTTCTCCTAGGTTTGTGTTGTTGAGTGAGGAGAATCAATGTATACCTCTCATTAAAACATCTTTTGTAAGTAGCATGAGTGTTCGATGAATGAAGAAGCATGCCTGGGTAGTTTTCCTTGCATACAATGCATGTTTTCCTATTGGAAAGTGCTTCTATCTTTTGTCAAAATCTTTTCATTATTTTTATGAAGGTAGCAGTTTTACTGAATGATGTTCGATCTTCTATGTCTTTTTGTGTTTGCATATGTTGGCCTTGACATGTTTGTTTCTCTAAATGCTTAATGTTTTTTTGTGTAATTATTTCCTCTCTATGATGAGCATAGTAATCGTGGTTTCTCTCACGATCATGTAGCCTTCGTGCTTCTCTTTGGTGGGGTTCGATTTTGCTAGGGTGCAACTTTTTTATCTGCCTTCGGGTGGCTATTGCTTCTTTATTATGAGCATAGTAATCCCAGTTTCTTTTTTTGAGTTTGTTGTCTTCTAATCTCTAATTGTTGCAAGCGAGCTTGGCTTGTTTCGAGGCATTGGTCCACCATCTATACTGTGGGACTATAAGGCTGAATTAGTAATAAGAGAAGAATAAACACACTTGAGCAACTATATGTGGCATCAACACAAGATATGTAAAGCTTACAATGCTACAAGAAGTACATTTTGGATATTTATACATCTAAACAAACACAAACATGCACATACATATATATAATGGATAATTATCCTAATTTAATGTTCTTCACACAATTCAATAAAATTGCAAGAAGGTATATTAAGGTAAAAGAATACAATTTCTTAGGCAAGAAATCCAACAGCATCAGGAAAAAATAATTAAAATTCATATATATGTGTGAAAACAGAAAATAGAAAATCAAAAATTACATATTCAACTCATAGTTTTTACAACTAATATCTATTAAAGTGTAGTTTTAAGATAGTTGTAGATTACATCATGCCAAAATAACTAAGTCCTACAATGGTAGAAGAAGTAGATTCCACATATATATAGACATAAGCAAACACATACAGTTTGCTAGTTTTGTTTTACTGAGATTTTACTATTATAGTTATAATTCAAACGCACAATATTGAAGGGAGCAAAATTATTTTTGGACATGACACATGTGGTTGGAGATTTGAATACATTTTTTTGTTTGAAAAAAACCATCAACTATAGTTTTATAACATTCATATATACATGACATGTGTTGGGAAAATGTAAATTTAGCAGCTTCCATGTTTCTATTTGTAGGTAGACATGACACATGGGGTTGGAGATTTGAATACATTTTGTCAGTTGAAAAAAACCATCAACTATACTACTATCTTAGAATAGAATCTATTGATCCTATGGTTTTTGATTAAGGAAAAAGTAGGTTTTGAAGGCATCTGAAACCCTTTACAAATAAATTTTGAATGTATCTGGAACCCTCAACTAGAAAGTTGTCGTAACATAAAGACCATGAGAGTTTAGACAACCAAGGGTAAACAAGGCATCCAAAGCCAAAGAACCACAACCAAAAACAAAGCTACAAGAAAAACAACCTATAGCCAGCCAAAAACCAACCCCCAAACAAGAACCATCAAGATTTACATTAGAGCTACTCTTGTGGGAGCAGAGTGTCATGTCAAAAGAAGGCTTAGAGGACTTAGCTTCCTTTCTCTTTATAGAAATACAACCCTCTTCCACTTTTGTTTCCTTAACATGCCAAGCCAATGCACCATTATCCTGAAAAAGAATGTTTGCAGCCAATGTCTCAGAGATTTCATCAGTATTCCTCCCTGTAGGCATGGCCTTATCAAAAAAGCCACCAGAAATGATAGTCAAAGTGCTATCACTAGAAGTGGTAGCCTTAGGTCCATTCTCTCTCTCTTTAGGGGTTTCAACATGGTAATCTTGCACAACATCAACAATCCCACCATTTGAGACATTCAGAGAAGATGCCCCTAGACCTTGTGATTCCAAAGCAACCACTTTAGAAAGACTCCTATGTTGCTCAGATTTCTTCTCAATCGTATAATGTTGTTGGTCATTCTTGTCACTACACATTTCTTTGATATTGGAAAGTAAGATGTTGCTCTCTGTAGTGAAGTCAACCTGCTCAACCTTTGTGATAGTTGCCTTCAAACATTCTTCATTATTGTATGTTTCATTTCTACATGTCAAAGTAAACAAGTATTTTTTGTTCAACACGTCTCTAATTACCTGTTGAGTATCCCTTTCTATGTCATCCTCAAACTATAGAGAGTATAGCTTCTCCGCAGACATTTACATGAGTTATGTTGCTCCTTCATCAAATGCAACTTCCCATAGCATATCTATGTGGCCTTGCAACCTTATTTGTAGTATGTACCTATAATTACAAGAGGTACATGCCACGTGACACTTTGAGCAAAACCACTTTTCATCTTCAGTCTGCACCAATCGTTTCTTGCACTATTTTCCCCCTATTACATTAGGGCACGCCAGCTAGCCAAATTATTCAGATTTGATGAACAACAATGTTGCATTTATTGTACATTGGAGATGATGCACTATATGCAGTATTTGTTCTTGAACATCCCTAATTATTATTGTTGTGGTAGGCACAGATGGATCGCTAAACTTTGTTGAAGGTGATAGACTATTAGCCCCACTTTGTTCGAACCAAGTTTGTAGTTGTTCTCTCTCTTGTATGTCAAGGCCTATAAATAAATTTGTATTGTTTGATGTGCTCAACACCTTTCTATAGTACTCGCATACTTATCCATTTTTAATAGCAAGAATAGTTGTTTCTTGTAGGTGATACTTTTGTTGAAGACAAGCACCTTCCTTATCTACTATTGTGCCCCATAGAGTGATATCTATAGTTTCCTCGGACATGTCCAACAAGGATATCGTTCGCCTCAGGACCTCTATCCCATCTCTTCTCCTAATTGTGGAGCTTGGACTGACACAAGTGAAAACTCCAATAACATCAACAGTTGAATTGTTACTCTTCTTTGCAAGTTCACTAATAGGTGTAAAGGAGAATAGGTGTTTTGGAATAGAATGGTCATCTTCACAAAGAGTGACCTTTGACTCTATTGATAAGGAAATTTCTAGCCCACTATTTAACTTGTTATAAAGCTTATTAGCAGCCTTCATTGCACCACCAGATAATGTATAGGTTTTTTCTATAGTAATATTTTCATAATGAAGATCAACAACTTCATTTAAACAAGTTACACGTGTTTTAGCCCCTTTTGTGTCAATGATGTCGAAGGTGAAAAATTGACTTGTACCTTTCTGGGTATTATACTAGCGAATATCCTTTTTGGCATTCACACGACCTTTGACAGTCCATCTTGGTTGAAAAGGGTTCAAACTTTTAATAGGCGTAATTGTGATTGGTGCTTCCATTCCACCCCTAGAAGGATTTACGCCAAATAATCTTCTTGTAGGAGTTGATACTCTAGCAGTGCTAATTGTTTAAGGTTCTACATGTGGATCTAAAGAATTTCCCATTACCTGTTCTATATGGTGCTCTTCTTCCATATAAAGTGAAGTAGGTTCATTGATTATATCCTGGTTTGTAGAAACAATCTCAAGGTTCACAATGACAATCCACCTATACATGCGCAACACAAGAATAAGAATTAGCAATATAAGGAACAAGCTAAAAAGCTCATAATATTTTCTTTTCAAAAAATGAGGATTCCTTTACTCATCGAGACCCACTCAATTTGGGATAATTATATTTTCTCAACCATATTATCTTTCCAACTGAAATTTCACCAAAGGCTATGTAATGATTGTATTTTTGAGGTAACGATGCTTTTAGTTTGTAGGCTCTGTCAAATATTTGTACCTTGTAGCGGTTGTTGTGTTCATGGCCATGTCTAAAGTTTGAAATAGATAAAATCTGAACATTAGGTTCACACCCTTGATTCCAATCATGGATAAGTTTAATTGCATTTGTGGTTAATATTGTAGCCATGGTCTATGGAAGTTGACTAACCCTACACAATTATATTACGTGCAAGATAGTGTTTGAATAGAATTGGCGCATGTTTTTGTTTCAGAAAACATATACCTCAACATATTGTTTAGAATAAGAATACACAAGTGTTGAAGTATGTAATAGTCAAAAAATAAGAAATCCTGAGGAGCAATATTTTCCTTGAATATGTACTATAAGTTATATTCAATAAAATTAGTGCTATTCAGATCAATTTGCACAATGGAACTACAATGTAAACATAATATATAACAACTAAGGTTCCAAATATAAGGTCCACCACTAAAACCTTTTCGCTCTACATATTACTATTTTGGCATCTTCATTTGGTTTCCAAAAAACATCTAATGTGTATCATGCTAGTGATCTTGGTGAACATCACAATATAATAACTAACTTCCAAGAAGTTAGTTGAATTTCTAAGACCATATGTCACTCAATAAAACTTGGAAACCACGTTTTAGCTCAAATGAACTCAACTCCATGATCCTACACATCGCATACAGCTTGGCTTGTTTGCATAGCTTCTTCAAAATTCTCAACATTGAGCGCAATGTTGTACATAGGTAAATGTTGCAAGAGTGAATTTTTACAATGATTTTCAAATATATTATCATTTTCAGCAATGTTGCAATATATATTTGTTAGACTTAAGGTTATAGTTCAAAATAATATTGAGAATAAGGGGACACAAGTATTACAATGAGTTATATTCATTAAAATTAGAACTATAAAGATCAATATGTACAATGACATTATAATATAAACATAATATATAGCAACTAAGGTTTGAAATATAAGGCCAACCACTAAATCCATTTCACAATACATATAACTATTTTGGCATCTTTTGACATCACAAAAAAGCAACTAACTTCCAAGAAGTTAGTTGAACTCCCACTAAATCCATTTCGCTCTACATATAACTATTTTGGCTTCTTCATTTGGTTTCACAAAAACATCTAATTTGTATCATGCTAGTAATCTTGATCAACATCACAAAAAAGTAGCTAACTTCCAATAAGTTAGGTGAACTTCTTGGACCATATATCAGTCAATAAAGGTTGGAATTCATGCTTTAGTTCAAATGCATTGGCCACTCCATAATATTCACAGTACTTTAATTCACACAAGAAACCATAATATAGCTCAAGAGCTTCATACATCGCATGAAATTTTTGGACAACTTCTTGCACCAATTCAACTTCATGATCCTGCACATCACATACATCTTTGCTTGTTTGCATAGCTTCTTCAAAAAATTTGCAGCAACTTGTCAAAATATTTTTTGAAAAAGCTTCAACATTGTTCTAAGGAAAACCCAACCAATCCACAAATGTTGAGTTAGTTGCTGATAGAGGTAACTCATGGGTTTGTGGTGAGCGTGTATTGGACTCAGAATCATTGCTTGAAATAGTAATAACATCTTGAGGTGCATGTACATTAGTCATATCTTGAAACTATAATTCAAAATATAGCAACATAATATTAAAAATAGTTGTGATTAATAAGGGTATAGGTATTCAATAAGACCCAAACTACAAGCATATTACACATACCATTACATCCTATTTTGCTTTCTATAATCAACCCTATGAGGTGTGTCACCTAATTGGATTGTGTCATTTTTTTTCTAATAGTATGTAAGGATCCATGATATAGCAAATAAAGCTTACATTGCCAAAGTTGTCAATTCTAAGATGACATCTACCAAGATAATTCAAACTATAAATTATTGTAAAACTCACCTTTCATAAATTCTCAATTTTGTTTCATTTAATATTTTATGTTCAATTTTTTTTTATTATGTTAATTATTATTACTAATTTTCTACACATTATAAGCAATAAGAATTACAAAGACATTTTGATTTAGAAAACTCTAAAGATTATGAAAGCATTTTCATTGAAAATAATCAAGCCATAGCAAGTTAAATCATATTTTCTAGAGTGAGATTCAAAGTCAATTGCATTATCTACAATTTATTGAGTCTTAAACACAAACGTAATTTGAAGGATTATTTTCTTCTTTTATTAGTTCAATTCTTTGTTGAAAAATAAGGTATTCTAAAAATATTTTTTATATAATTTTCGGTCACTTTAAATCCATATTATTGATATATAATATCATGCTAATTTAACTATTTTCACATACTCACTAACCCCAAATCTAAATAATATATACAATATTTTATTATATTTATTTAATTTTAATCTTTGTTAACTATTAAATAATTTCCATATTATATCTAATAAATTAAATCTTTATGTAAAAATACTAATATAATAAACATTATTTGATTTTTTCCTTTTGCTTACTATACACGTATATTTATTAAAATTAATATTTATTGGAAAAAGGTTTGTATATAATTGTATTCTTCTTTTATTTTTTTAAATATTAATTTCATTTTTTGATTTATCAAGATTCTTTAAATATAATTAAATGAATTCATTAAATGGAAAAAGAATATAATTTAAAGATACATTTATTCATCAAATTATTTAGATTAAGAAAAAATATTTTTTTATTATTTTCCTAAAATCTCTCTTTTCTTTAACAAATCAATAAAAGTAGTTGATCGTAGTGATATTGGGAAACCAATTAATCCTAAACACAACCCACCAAAAACTTTAAACATTGGAATAGATTGCCTATACCTAAAGTTTTAATTGATCAAGTTTCCTCCCTATATCATCTAAAATAGTAAGTTACTCTACCCTCAACCATTAGTATTCATAAATCTTATTACCTACCTTCAACATATATTTACCATCAACTAATTATCAAAAGATTCCTTTATAAAAGTATTAATACTTCTCATAGAATATTCCCCTAAAAATAAAATCATTTTACCAACTTCATCTAAAGGATCATTAAAAATAAAATAAACACATTTAACTACATAAACATATTAATCCCTTCTTTTCCTTTACTAAAATTGAATGAAGAGAATTATCATTAATATTTAAAAACAAATAATACTTGCTAAATAAACCCATTAGTAATTTAATCACTATTTTTTTTATTTACTCTTTTATTTATATCTTATGATGGCTAAATTAATTAATAAATATTATCAATTTATCCTTTCACTAATCTCATTTTTAATTTATTAACTTAAATTTAGGATTTTGTTAATAGTTTGGTGGGGCTGATTTTTTATATTTAATATGGAAACTAAGTCTTTTATTTATTTATTTATATATCCCACTTTTTTAGGAAAATAAATAGCTTTCTTCAAAATAAAGCTTAAGGGACTTTCTTTTCTTCCTAAAACCACGAATATCTCCCTAAAATTTAGCTTTCAATTTTAACTAACTTAAGAATCACATGCCATGTGTCTTTTTTTAATTCTTTAATCTTCTTTTCAAAGAAAAGCCATAAGAATATTTTCATTGGGTAAGGAGAGGTCACAAAAGAAGTAGATATATTTATTATATACACAACAAATGAAATTTAATTGGATGATTTCAAAATCATAATAATAATAATATTGGTTAATGCTCATACTTTAATGATTTATTGGTAAGGCAAAATTTAAACTTTTAATGCCTTTCGTTGGGCTCCACTGAACTCAAACAAATGGTTGGGTGAAAGTTACCATGAGAAATAATAAAGGCAAAAAGGAAACCCTAAACACTAACTACTCTACACCGATAAAATCGGTCAAAGTAAAAGTTAGACTTTATTTATTATTCTTTATAAAAATACTTATATAATACCTGACGTTAAAATATTTTCCAGGTTGGTGAAATACTCCATGCCAGTTTGGGAAGCTTGAGGAAAAAGGAAAAAACCATACAGGTAGATAGAATTAATATTCTCACCTTCAAGCGAACTGATGAGACTACATTATATATACATTTTTTTTATTGGATGGCCAGTATGAAGATAATACCAAGGCCAAAATTTAAAATAAGGCAACACCAAAGTGTTGGCATTGAATATATATAAAAATGGAAAGAGAGTACTAACAGTAAACAATCTTAATTGTTTATTAAAAAATATTGTTTAAGATTATTTAAAAAATTAAATAATTGAGAAAGCATGTTGCCTGACAGCTAAAATTTGACTGATTATAGAGTTCCCAATGTCTACCTCTGAGGAATACGTTGCTAGATTCTTTCTTTGCCAATGCTCTAGTAGACCTATATGCAAAAAAGGGAAAATGTAGACAAGGCACTATTTGGCAAAATTCCACCTACTTCTTTATTGCAAAGACTTTAAACATGCAACCATGTCTTCGCCACAAAGACTTTAAACATGCAACCTGCAAATCTCGTCCAACTGAGAGCTATTTATGGTTGATCATATTTATTGCATGCAGCGAAGGTTTGGTTGTGTATTAAATTGTAGAGCAAACATGGAGACCGCAAGAAACGGCGTGAAACAGAATGGGCACACTCGAGCCATACCTGGTGACATAAGCCAACCTCCCAAGTCTGTGTTTAATGTACAATAGATTGTGTTATCACCACGGTAAAGCCCTCTTTAATGTTATAGGGAAGTGAAACGAGTCTATGCAGTAGCCGTGCAAATTTGGAACACCAGGTTTTGCTCTACAAGAAACCAAGAAATGATAACTATTAATTAATAAATGTCAAATATCATTATGAGCATGAGCCACCACATCCCACCTACTGTTATGTCCTGTAGTGTCCCTCTAGTTTTGACACACTATTTAGTTTGTTTTTGGTTTGATTGATAGATGCTTTAGTTTACTTTGATACTATGTTGTTTATTTTCTGAGGTGTTTCTAGATACTATGTTGGTTGGATTTTGTTGATGATACATTGACATCCTAGTTATTTGGTTGTTATGTTGAGGTGATTAGTTTGAGGATACTGTGATAAATTCATTCATGATGTGGCTTATTGTTTATGACTATTGCTTATGATTTATCTTGCTCGTGTGTGTCGGTGAAGAAGACAGTGTGGCATTACTCATTCATGAGTACCCTGCTACGCTACAATTCTTATTCACGGTGTGTTTTCTAACATGAGTATATATATGTTCTAACGTTGATGTTTCTTGCAGACACAGGTACCGGGTAACGGCTCCACCTGCTTGTCAGGTCTGAGCGTACCCTAATTCAATATAATTAAGTTGTTGGAGGTACTGACAGGTCCTTTTAAACCTTCATTCATTTTCGAACGAGTATCTCTGTGTTACCCCGTGTAGCCCAATTTGTCTTGCCGTGTTCAAATATATATTGTTTTGTGTTTGCGAATATAATATTTAATTTTATTAAATGTTCATTGATGTTTATACCAGTGTTTGTGATTTAATTTATTAAATTTATCAGTGAAAGTTATTTCTTTGAAATGTTTTATGTAAAATATTAATATTGCTGATTTATTTGCAAATTTGAAATAAACAAAATTGATATTTAAATGGAAAGATATTTTCAACTGGTAATGAATTTTAATTGATAGTTAGATGTCTGTTCTGATATTTTAAAGAATGAGTTAACTGGTTGATCTATTTCCAATGCAAAAATGATCTGTCAGTTAAGTTTGATGATTGAAATTGAATTGCATGAGATAATATCTGGGGAAAAGATTGGTAGTGTGCATTCACGGGAAGAATTTTTGGACAGCAGCAGCTTTTCACAAATTTCTGTATAGCAATACTTTCCTCTTAATATGTTGTTTATAAGTGTAATTTTGAAGCGGGATTGATGAGTATTCTTCATTGAAGTCTGGTGAATTGGTTCGGGGTTGACAGAAGTGTTTAAGAATTACTTTCAGCCAGTTTTCGAGTTAAATAGGTTCTCTTCTGATTTCAATTTCTGGTATTTAAAATTCTGGAAATTTATTGTAGAAATTTACTTGACTGAACCTGCACAAAACACAAAGAAATAGATTAGAAAAGTATTTGAACTTAAAAAAAAAAAGAAATGAATATAAACTTATAGCAATTATAGTAAACCAGAATTCGTTGTTGTCCTTAATTTGGTTGTGTTTGTTAATGATAGATGGAATTCAAGAAAATTAGGGAAAGAATGGAGAATTATTCCTGTATTAACAATGGTAGATGTTGACAAAAATTCCTGATCTGAGTATATAGTTGACTGTAGAATTATAGTTCTGATGTTGATCTGTAGATCTATAGCATATAGATTTAAATATTTTCTGTCCAATCAAAATGGGCACAGCATTCTCTTGAACTAAAGATTCTGCCATTAATGTCGAATTTTCTGTAGGTAATAAAATTTAGATTTATTCTCCTAATACTCTCCACACTTGAAATCACGACTAGTCTTCTTCTGAAGGATTTTACTGAGTAATCTTGTTTGGAAGATTAATTTTGGATCTTATTAATCTATTATTTAATATTCGCCATGCTTAGAAACCCTTGAATACAATACTAATTTGTGCGATATGGCATGATGGGAAATTCTTTGATCATCACCCGTAGAGGCACAGCTTTCTTAAGTATATCATCTGACTTTGTGAATGATTCTCATTTCGGGAGTAGAATTTGTTTTATATTAAAGTTATTGCTGCCTGTGATTGTGCGCTGATCTCTCAAGGTCTTAATTTTTGTCTTTTAAAAGCCATTTTGTCCTTTCCTGCTTGGGTGTTGGGTACGATGTCTTCCTCTTATGGACGTCTACTGAATATTTTGCTTTCCAGCGCGTATACCAGTTGCTATGGCATGAGTTTCTGTTTGATTCAAAATTGAGGTTATGGCGTCCACCAGATTACTGTTAAAAAAATATACTCCCTGTTTGTTATTGGAATAATCACTGAGTTTATCATGACTTTGGCTGCGATTACCATATTTTATTATTGTCCCACATTATACCGTTCCCAATCCTATGCTATTTACACTCCATGCAATGGAGTATTATCTGTCAGAAGGTGTGCGTATCTCTGAACCAAACTATAGAGATGCCATTACTTTCATGTATTTAGTAGACCTGTATGTGTTGGAAACACCTCTTTTATTATTCTCCCTGTGTTAGATCTTTAAAACTCTCTCTCTTGCAATAGTTTCATGCATTGAATGCATGCTGTCCCAAACTATATTTTAAGTTGTGTTAAATATTCAAAAGTTAATACTTTGTCTTTTGTCAACTTACCTTTGCATGCATTGATCGGTGGCAACTACCTTATAACTATCAGTTATTAGATATTTGCATCGTGCAAGTGTTAGTTTAAGTGAGTCAATGTATTAATATAAGAAAGAAGAGTTAGTTAAGTCTTTAATCTTATGAATTGAATGAAAATCTCTTTTTAGTTAAAAATGTAAAATATAAAAGATTTATCGTTTGCCTATAATTAAATAAGTATAAAAATAGTGTGCTGAATTGCTTTATAAAGTGATTGAAATTTATCTATAAAATCTTTATTTTATAATATTCATAAATACATTTCTTCAAATTATTTGAAATATATTATTAACTATAGGTGTTTATCATGAGTTCTTATTTCATAAAGATTGGTTAATTGAAATTATTACGAGTACATATATTCATAATGTTGTTGATATTTATTTTCATGATATCAAAGTTTGTGAAGCGAAGATTTGTGTTAATAAGAATTATAATATCTTTAATTCTATAATGTTATTGAAATGTTTTCTAAAATTAGTCTGTGATCAATTAATATCTATAGCTTGTTTATTGTGAATTCTTAACTCTTGAAGTTTGGAAAATTGTAACTATTTGCTGTGTGTATATAATGTAATATTGATGATGTTTTTATTTTCATCAAAAGCTTGAAAAGTGGAATTTGTAAGGTTATTACATTTTTATCATGATGCTCATATTACAATTATCTTATGTGGGGGTATAGCTTTGTATCATTTTGTGGTCGTTTGAAGTGACATCCTAGAGATTGTGATTTGCCTCTAGTGAAGGACATAAACATTGAGGTTTTGATCTATGTGCTTGATAGCTACCCCTTGATTTTTATGTTGAGTCATGTTATAGAAAGAGTGGCTTGCGGTAGGGGCCGAAATCCGGAAGTGATTGTCTGGGTAACCTATCGTAGGTGTGTTAATTCAGTGAAAACCTAACTAAAGAATTATGGGTTGGGAAGTTATAAACATTAATTCAGATAAAAGTGTGCCTCGCCTATTGTCTTAACGCTCGTTCAGGTTGAGAAAAGGTTGAGAAGGCCTGGAATGGCAAGTCATCATCTTGTCCTCTTGAAAGATGAAGTGACTCCACATTGGTCTGCATAGGGGTCGGGAATCGGTAGAGGCTACCAGGGTAACTCTTGGAGAGAGGGCCGGTAGTCTAGGAAGATTCACCAGGGTAACCTATCCCGACAATGTGATGACACTCTTAGTCTATATCATGATGGTGTTCCTTGTGTACAAATTATTTTGATGTGTTGTGTTACTGCTATGATTGTTAACGTTATGTCGTGATGTAATTTGTAAACCCCGTAAACGTTATGTTTTGTCTTCCTTGCTTGTGGACCTGTCATTTATCTCCTAGCACGGAGGGAGTGGACCTTTTGGTTCCACGTGGTCGGGAGGAAACCGTGCTCTATCTTCCTTATATTTTCATGCAGATGATCCTAAGCTTGCAGCTAGTTCCAATTACTTCTTTGTTCATGACTGATGATGCAGAGCTTGTTCGTGGATAATTGTGCCAGATGTTAAATGAACACTATATGCTTTGTAAAAGTTACCTCTTGTATAAGAGTGTTTATATTGTACCATCTTTGGATGTATTGAGATTTATTAAAATCTCTCTTGTTGTAAGCTGAACCTATGGATTCTCGAATGTAATAAGTCTTGCAAACTGAACCATTCTTGGCTTTAAATTTGTATTATGTTTATGATAACTTGTTGAGTTTATGTGTAAGGTTTAAGTAACGTCGTCTTGGAAACCTTATGGAAATTGTGTAAATTAAATATCTTTAAAAAAAAAAAATTGTTCAGTTAACTTTACTCTTTACACTTTGTTATAACGGTAACCAAGGTGGGGCTTTACATGTCCACCATAAATTTTTCCAAAATAATTTAAGACCCTTTCAGTATGTAGCGCCACAGATAATCATTGTCGAGCACCACCAGGGTTTCTGGCGTTAGACTATTGGAAATTTTGGTGGGGTTCCCCCACTAAAATAGCCTATCGACTAATTATATATTTTATATAATAAAATTTCTATAATAATTGTCTTTATTATTATTTTATATTTTATATAATATAAATTATTAAAAATAAACATATTTATGTCAAATTAATTATTATTATTTTTTGTACTACAGGGGTGTCCCCAACCCAGCGGCCCAACAACCCTTACATTGGTTACCTGAGGCAAGCTAGGGCGAGACTAGTCCCCTGCGGGTGAGATCCCCCGCCCGCAAGAATAATTATTTGTGTACACAATCTCCCCTTACATGTGATACAGTAGGTATTCCTAAAAAAATTCTTTAATTTAATGGTAAAAGTTCTCATATACAACTATCAAATTCGGTCCCCACCCACTAACATTTGTTCATAGCGAATTTGTGTCTATCCAAAATGTCATATATCATCGCATGCTTCCATATAATGCATCTTATATTTGATTAGTCATATGGCAAAAAAAAGCTTCATCAAACACATATCTATTCTATTAGTCAATATAAACAACATTATAGGCATGACATCCAGATTGATTTTTGAAGTGATGTATGGAAAACTCTCGTAAAAAGAAAGAAAATCCTTTGAAACTTGGTCACAACTTCCACACATCCTACAAGTCATCGGGACCGAGATTTAAGTTTTCTTTCCAACATTTTGAAAAGGGCAAAAAAATTGTATGATGAAAATATGACAGTTGAGATCATTTCAATCGTCTTACATTACGTTCAAATGATATAAACCGTAGATTGTCAAAGCTAACTCATTCACTTTATATAGAAAAAGCATTCAATGCAATACTCTAAACATAAAACTCTCATTATCATGATGATATAAATCGTAGATTGTCAAAATTAACTCATTCACTTTATATAGAAAACACAGAAAACACATTCAATATAATAACATAAACATAAAACTATCATTATCCTAGACATACTTGAAAACTTGAGCTTCTAACAAATGTCCTCCATCCCATACCATTAGGTATAAAGATTTCCTTCAAAGAAAGAATTTTGAAAGATTTCCACGGTAGTTGTTTGTGGTTGTTTTATTCCAATATGTTGTTGTACCTAGGTAGTTGGTGTTGTTAGGTTGGTGACCAACTGGGTGGGGCCCTCTACCTACTACACATGTGAATGAGAGTCAAACTCCCAAATTCTTATTTTTAGCAAAACTAATGTAAACAAAATCAACGTAGAATCTTTGCGAAAGCTGACGTCACCTACGCACACGACATCAAAGGGCATAGTCATCAAGTTATTTTCTGCCATTTTTAATTATCAAGTCCTCAGTTGACGGCAATTTATTTATGGGGTTGGTCGTGGAAGTTGGATGGGGTTGGTGTGGTCATTTGACGGACTTTTCTTTTAAAATTGATTTTCTTAACTGCCAAATAATTCGGGTCAACGCTAATTTTTTAATTTTAATATATATTGCTTATTTAATACTTTTGCGTTTTATAAAGTGTTGAATAAGTTCATATTTTTGTTATTTTTATGTCTTGAATTTAATTGTAAGTATATGATTATAATTTATTTATTTATTTTTATTTTTTTCTGGGATGTATTGTGATTATGATTTTGTTTATCAATTTAAAAAGTTTTTTTTGAGTTGATTCTTTTAGATATTTTGATTGTTATATATTAATTTTTGTATTAAATGTTTGGAGCTAAGTATTTTAAATAATATATTTGAAGATAATTTTTATTGTATTGATGACTATTGAAAGTCATTATTGAAAAATGTTATTTAAAGATCAATAATTGAATTGGAAATCATTAATTAAAGAGTGTTGTTTGTATTTTTACATCACATATACTATACTTTCATTTATGCAATTGGCATTTCATGTATTTTGTGTCTTCAATTATTTAAAACTAATGGAGTTTGAATCACCATCAAGGAAGTTTCATACTTTCCTTGGCTTATAGAGAATCCCCAATGTGTTTTTAAATACTCCATTTTGTCTTAGACATAGGTAAACATTGAGGCAACTAGCTTGAAGGACATTTCATCAAGGGACAAAATTGTATGCAAACATGGTGCTTAGAAATTGAATTGTGGGCACAACCTAGTCCAAATTAAGCCCATATCCACAATCCTAATTTGTTACAATAGAATAGACATAGATCCAATTCTAGAATCCTAACTTCAGTCATTGAGAGCTAAGTACCTTCTAACTTTCTATTTTGCTCGGCTCAGCTCTTTATTAGTTTGACTGGATACATCATTAAAATTAGATCCTAAATTATGTTTGGACATATTTTATTTCTTCATATTTTACATTGGGCTTCGTCATCTTGAACCCCTCTGGTAGTTTTACCTAGAGGTTTTTAGTCAGGAATTTGATGGTCTCACATTGACTATTTTTTTTTGCATTTTAGACCATATGACACAGCAAAAATTTATCAGCGATATAATTTTACAGCTTGCTATATTTGCATATAAATGAAAATACCAGACACTTTAAATTATTTACATCAAGCGATAAAAAATTATTATAGGCACCTTATAATATGCTCTTGCATACATGTATATAATATTTATTATAAAGAAATATAAAATTAATTTGAGAGATCTTTTCGAGAGAGACTATAATTCTTGAACTTTTTGAAATATTTTACAATAAATTTAAGATTTTGACATTTTCACTAACATTTATCATTACTTTATATTAATATATATGATTTATAATAAATATATATTAATTCAAAATCTTTTTAAAATAGAATCTTTTAAAGATAGAATATAGTACTTTTAATTTTTAAAATATTTTTAACAATAAATTTAAGATTTTGATAATTTACTATGGTGTTATTATTGATTTATATTAATATGATTTATAATATTTATTATAAAAAATTATATTAATTCAAAAAAAATTCAAAATAGAATATGATTGTTTTTAACTTTTAGAACAAGATTTATTTTTTATATGAATTTGGAAATTTCTTGTTAATTGTAACATAAATCTAAGATTTTTACATTTATTACTAATTATCAATCTTTTCTAATTTTATATTTTTTTAATATATATAGGATATCCATATGAATAATAACATAATGAGAATTTTCTTTTTTTTCAAGATCCAACATTTGTGTTACATGTAATTGGTTTTTACAAATAATTTATGTTTTTAGATAGATGAATTTTAGGATTAAATTATTTTTAATTTTATACAATTATTTCTTAGTAGGTTTGAAATTGGTATTTAAATGTGATTTTAGATAGATGAATTTTGGGATTGAACTAACATTTATTAATTTACATTTTATTCTTCTCTTACTTGAGTTTATAAAACTGCATATTATTAATTGCATTCCCTCAATATAAACAAAAAAAAAAAAAAAAACATTTGTATTTACATAATTGGCTTTTACAATTTATATTTTTGCAGGCGAGGAATTAAATGATCAAATCACAAAATTTTTCATATAGTGGGGTGGCCATCAAATTCTAATTTAATTCTTCTCTTATTGCTATTTTTTTGATTTCATGCTTCCCTTTATCAATATAAAACTTACATGGATTCATTATCCTATTTCTTTCTTGATTAACTGTTTGTTAAGGTGTACGCCAACACATCTTCCTATATCTCATATTCCTATGTAGCCCTAGGCTTAACTCTTCACTTGTTATGAATCATTTTGAGTCTCCAATTGTGAACAATATAAACACATCTATGCACCTTAATAAAGAGGTTTCTTTTAACCATGAGGCTCATCTTGAAAATATTTAAACTCAAAAGAATTTAGATATTGGCAATAAGTCACAAATACCTAGAGAGGACATTACTAACTTGATAATTATGCAAATCCTTTAGCTTTATTAGACACACTTGACAATTTAATCATGATCAAATCAAATGGTATGATAGTGTTTAAGGGTATTAACCAAATTGTAGGTAGAACCAATGTTGCTAGTGATGCTTCCCTTCCTTTAAACTCTCAAGCCACTTCTTCTAGCTTGCCTTTCCAACTCAAATATTCTCACTTTACCATCCAACATAGAACTTCCTCCATTCCTATACTCACAATGTTTCCAAACCTTCATCAACCACATTCATCTTGTACCCCTATCATTCTTACACCTACCATCTATATCCACCATGGTTCCATCACTCACGTAGTAATCCAACCTATTCATACTATTCCTTCATAACCTCTTTCACAATATTCCATATCATCCACTCTTCAACCATTCAATTGCAACCTATTTACCACCCACCCATCACCCTATACATTCCCACCCATTTTGCCAAAATTTCCTATCATTCCTTATATATCATTATAAAATAAATTAATGAAGTCCAAAATAGTCTTAACAATATTCCTCAATTCTCTAAGAAATATTTAATTCACAAGCCTACTCATAATCCTCTATAATATGGCATGTCATCCTATCTAAGTTACTAATGGGTTTTGTAGCACTTAAATTTAAATTGTATAATAGAACTTGGGTGATCTCATGAGCCACATCAGGTCATTTAATACTACATTTCTTAATTTTATGGATACTATATTACTCCCTAAATTATTCCCATGTAAGTTAAAGGAATGCACGTACTAGAATGGATCTTCTCATTACCATATGGTCAATCCTTTCCTTTCTGAAGTATTCATTCATCATTTTGAAGTTAACATTAGGTTAAATGTAACATTTTTTGGATTCAATCCAATCTAAGAAAGGAATTAATGAAAGAGTGAATGAATACATTATAAAATTTCAATCCTTGCTTGTAAAAATGCATTATTAATCAAAATATGATAAGATCAAAAGATTACTCATTAATAGTTTGCTCATGATCATCAAAGATAAAGTCACTATAAAAATTATTGTGTCATGTTTCCTTATTTATGTGTAGGAATTAGTGATTATGAGTTAAATTTGTTGGATACTAATTAATTTAGGAGCATCTAGGGTGTTAGAGCAACTTTTCATCAACATAATAAAATATTTGTTTTATAGGTATCTACTAGTATTTTGAGACGTTTTGTTGTAACATGCACCAAGTTTGAAAGACCATAGCTCACTCCAACTTATTTTTGGTAATTCAAAGCTTCATATCTATCAAAATATGACCATTCAATAATTACAAATTTGTGTGGTAACAAATTTTGAAGGTCCTTGATTGTAGTTAGGAACATAAGTCTATTAGAGCATCCCAAACACTCCATACAAATTTCATGTACTTTTGATAACCACATTCATGTTTTTTATATTTAGGAGCTTAAATATATTGATACTAGTTTGTTCATGTGATATAGTGGCAACTTGTTTGAGCAATGCATTAAATATTTGAAACATTTTCCAAGTCATATTGATATCTACTTCATTATGGGTACCAAGAGAGTCATAAATAGAATTGCATTAAATTTTGAGACTCGTAGGAAAATGTACATTGAAAATGGTGATTTTACACATTATTAGTGGATCTAAAAGTTATCTAGGGTGATTTACCAAATCCCAAGGGTGGCTAATGACCAAATAATTTAATTTTGGGGCCAATGATCCTTATCACATTGGCCTATGATGGTGTATTAAATTTTCTAGCTGATGCATATCATTCCTACATCTATACTATATAAAGAGAAGTTTGATACAATTTGGGGACAATAATAGTTGTGGAGATGGTCATCTAGTTAACTAGATTTTATTACATTTTGGTGAAAACCTTATATTCCCTATTACACAAGATTTCATGATTCTATAATTCTATTCACACACCAAGGTTGAAAAATTTTTGTAGGTGGCCATTATACTTTTCCTCTCCTCAAATCATTCTATAATGTTGTATGCACTCAATTTGAGGAGGCATATTATATCCTCACACTATCACAACTTTTACTCATGTTCATGCATGCATATATTGAGAGGGCCACACCAATTTCAAATTATCAACAACTCTATGCATCAATAATGTTATCATCCTCAACCTTTACATGAATTCATGTTTTTTTTTTTTTTTTTATTGACAAGGTTACATCATGTTGTTATTATTATATCATTTTTTTGTACATTAAGAGGTTATATTAGTTCCAATTTATCAACAAACATGTGCATCATGTTCTTTTTTGGAGTCATGATTGCATAGATGGAGGGGGCCAAACCAATCCCAAATTCTTGAAATCCCTTTATAACATGATACCTTTTATTTTCTCATCCCCTACATAGTTTCATGTGGGCCATCTTTTATAAAAAAGGGGTAAAAATTTATTGAATCAACCAGTAAAGTACAAAAGTAACGGCCACAAGCCCGGAAGAGAAAACAACACTAACAAAAGGAAGCCCCCGAAGGGGCACAACTAATCATCCATATCTTCCTTGACTAGCCTCTCAAGATCCTGAACACAATTCAGAGATAAATGTGCCCAATCTCCCGCCATCCATCCCTCCCCGCGATCCAAAGCCCACTTAGCCAAGCAATCAGTAGTCCTATTCCACTCGCAAGGAACATAGCAGAAAGAGACTGCATCCAAAGAAGCACTCAACTTAAGAATTTTCCTACCCACCACAGCCAGATGCCAATCCATATTCTCCATCCGTTGTAGATTCAACATATCCACCACCACCTGGGAATCAGACTCACAGATAATCTTACTCCATCCTAGAGCACATCCTCTTTCAAGAGCCAAGAGGACAGCAAGCGCCTCCATGTAATTATTGGTCTGTAACCCCTTATAATAAGAGAAGAAGAAAATAACCTCACCAGAGCAATCCCTGTCGATTCCTCCAACCCCAGCATGCCCAGGATTTCCCCTGGAAGACCCATCAGTATTGATCTTAAGGGTCCCCAGAGGAGGGAGGGACCACTTTCCCTCCCTACAAACCTTTCTTTTAGCTTGCTTGCTTCTAACCTGTTGCTTCTTACAAAGGGCATCACGACAACCAGCACAAGAAATATTCAAGTTGTGAACCACTCACACATCTCCAGGATCAATATCCTCAGAGAGATCACACTTCGTAGCCAGGGTTTCCTGAAGCATATTTATCACTTGCAACCACACCTGTTGCACCATCTTCAACTTATCCTGAAATATCATGTGGTTCCTTTCCAACCACACCTGCCAGATAATAAATCCTGGACCAATGTCCCAAGCCACCTCAAGAAAGGAGGTCTTAGAAGGGGGTCTACCAAGACTATTCTAGAACTCAACCAGAGAGTTGGCATGAATACAAGCATGCTCCCAAGCTTCCCACCACCAGTGCCAAATAACCCTGGTGAAAGAGTAGTGGAAAAAGAGATGTGAGCTATTTTCTTCATTTTTATTACATAAAATACAGATAGAAGGCCCATGAAAGCCCCTCTTCTGAAGATTCTCCCAGGTAAGGCATTTATTCTGCACCACTAGCCACAAGAAAAAAATACATTTAGGCCAAGCAGACTTATTCCAAACCTGCTTCCACCAAGAACTGTCAATCCTATCAAAAGCTAATCTTTCCAATTCTTGATAACTAGATGCCATTGAAAACTTTCCCTTCGGATTAGGTCCCCAAGCAAGGGTATCGGCTTCTCTCAAAGAGTTACATGCTCTACCTACAAGAACCCTAGCAAGAGTCTCCCTCTCACCCTTAGAACCCCCTGGAGGCCATTCACAAGGTTCTTTCCATCTGGTTCCCTCGCCACGACCCACCATTAAAGTCACCTTAAAATCCTCAAATTTACTCTTTCTAGCTGCAAGAAAATTATCACAAAGAGGTTGAAGGTGGGGGTATTGAGATAAGATAGGAGGGAATCCATCCCAAGAATCCTCCCAAAACAAGGCATCTAAACCCCGATTACAAATCCAGAAAAGACCCTTCTTGACAAGTTGCGCTTCTTTCTTCAAAGTATCCCAAACCTTGGATCCCCTTCCTGTCAATTTGTATCTTGGTACATATTTCCCATTCACCCCACCAAGATACTTAACATTAAGGATCTTAGCCCATCCTTGATCCTGGCTTGTGCACCATCTCCAAAAGAGCTTAGCAGTAAGAGCCCTACTAATCAAGCTCATTTTCCACAAACCAAGGCCCCCATCCTGCTTTGATCTGCAAACACAATCCCATTTGACCAGACTCCACTTAGAGGAAAGCAAATTACCTATCCATAAAAACTGTCTAGAAAGGGAATCAAAATCCTTGACGAAACTAGCTGGGGTAGTCTGCACAAGACACCTATAGATAGGAAGAGCTTGGACAATGGACTTCAAAAGAGTCACTCTACCAGTAGTTGAAAGCCACCGGTGGGTCCAATGACTCACCTTGCTCTGAAACTTATCCAAAATTTCCTGCCACACACCTCTTGACAGTCTTTCATCTAAAAGAGGGATTCCAAGGTACACAAAAGGAAGAGTTCCAATTTGAAACCTCAAGATCCGAGCAATCCTAGCTTGAATAGGAGCAGGGGTATTGAAGAAAAAGATATGAGACTTTTCTTCATTAATCTTTTGTCCTGAGGCTTTCACATAAATATCCAAAGCTCTTCGAAAGTTAATTGCCTCCTGAATTCTGGCTGCACCCATCAAAGACGTATCATCCACAAATTGGAGGTGGGAAGAAGGAGGAATGCCATGCCCCCACTTCCAACCCTGAATCAGACCCTGCCTAACTTGAGACTTGAGAAACCTTCCCAAGCCCTCCGCCATCAAAATGAAAAGGTAAGGGGAGAGAGGATCCCCTTGCCTAAGGCCTCTGGCCACCCCAAAAAGATTAGTAGGTTCACCATTGACCAGGACAACAAAAGAGGGTGAAGTAATGCAGCTCATAACCCAACTAATCCACTCCCTCCCAAAACCAAAGGCTTGGAGAACTTTTTGCAAAAAACTCCATTTGACCCTATCGTAAGCCTTGGCCATGTCAAGCTTTATGAACATGGCTTTCTCCTTTGATGCTGCCATAGAGTGCACAAATTCCATAGCTATAATAACCCCATCCAAAATCTACCTTCCTGTAACAAATCCCCCTTGCTCCTCAAAGATTAGATTACTGAGTCATGGCTTCAATCGTTCAGCTATCACTTTAGTGATTATTTTGTACGTGACATTGCACAGAGCAATAGGTCTAAAGGAGTTAAGAGAGTTAGCACCTTCCTTTTTTGGGATGAGGGCAAGGAAGGTAGCATTCAAAGCCTTAAGCATCTGCTTATTGCTAAACGATTCTTGCACCACTTCAAAGAGGTCCATCTTGACAATATCCCAAAAAACTTGAAAGAACTCTATAGGAAAACCATCGAGTCCTGGGGCTTTACCCTTTTTCATTCCAAACACCACTGCTTCTATCTTAGATAGAGAGACAGGTTTAATGAGAGCCTCATTCATTTCAGGAGTGACAATGGGGGGGGATGCACACCAACACCAAATCCTCCTCAACCCTAGTAGGATCAGAGTCCTCTGAAAATAGACTGCCAAAAAATTGAGTGGCCTCAAGAGCAATCTCCCTATGAGAGGAAACCAAAGTCCCTTCCATTGTCATGAGAGAATTGAGAGCACTCCCATGTCTTCTATCTTTTACAGTGTTGTGGAAGAACTTAGTGTTTCTGTCCCCTTCCTGAAGCCAATCGATCTGAGCTTTTTGTTTCCAATAGATCTCCTCGCGAAGCTCCCATTCTTCCAATTCTCTCAGCGCCATAGCTTCTTCTCTAAATAGCCCATCAGATAGACCCTGCTCTTTGATTTGACGAGTAATAGTGTCCACCCTCAGATGGGCATCTCTCTTAGCTACGAAGAGGTTGCCAAAAAACATCCTGTTCCACCTTTTCAGCTTAAACTTAACAAACTGTAATTGCTTAACAAAGGAAAACATAGCAGTGCCATAAGCAGGCTTCCCTTCCCCCCACCAAGCAAGCATATGATCCTGAAGAGAGGCATCCCTCAACCACATAAGCTGAAACTTAAAAGAGGGATTCTTTTTCATTCAAAACTTAGAGGCAGACAAAAGAATTGGCCAGTGATCTGAACCTCTCCAGTCCAAAATCTTTGATCTGGTATTCCAACAATCCGCCATCCAGTAGCAGGACACAAGAAACTTGTCTAACCTTTCTGCTATCGCCTTCACCCCACATCTTCTATTATTCCAAGTGAACAAACCATTGGAAGGTGTAATATCCACAACCTTCAAACTTTTAATATTACTTCTCAAAAGGCTCGCAGAAGGGTCAAGCCTAGGATTACCTCCACGCTTCTCTTCCAAACTTAAAACTGCATTAAAATCTCTTGCTATAATCCAGGGGAACAAAGGAGCAAAAGAACAAACATATCCTATATGTGACCAAAGTAAAGCTTTTCCCATGAAGTCAGTTGGAGCATAAACATTAGTGAAGAGAAGAGTCTCACCGGTTTCACAATAAGTGGCCACAACGGAAATAGAAGACCTACTAGATATCCACCAGAGTGGGACCAGCTTGCAAGGATCCCATAACAGAGCCAAGCCTCCCGAACATCCTTGAGTACCAATGCATTGACAGAGACTTCTAGGCCAAATCTTAGCAGTCGTGGAAAGCATCCTTTCAATAGATAACTTAGTTTCCTGAATAAAAACCACCTTAGGCGAATAAGACTTAATCAATTCCCGAATAGCCTTTTGTCTAGGGATGCTATTAAACCCCCTTACATTCCATGAAAGAACAATCATTTCTGAGATAGAGGAAAGTGGGAATCAATGGTCTTCACAGAACCAGACTCCACTAAAGTCTCTCCTACTAACTTCACCTTTTCCTGGTCTTTCTTCCTCCCCACCTTAAGAGACTTCTCTAAAGCATCTTTTTTAATAGTCTTTTGATGAATACCTAAAACAGAAGGATATCCCTTGCTTTTTCTCTCCTCTTGCCGCTCTTTCCCAGCACAAGACTTAGATCAGGAAGGAGCAGAAATCTCCTGCAACTCCATGCCTCCACTGGCTCCCGACTCCTCCATCGGCCTCACAGAAGAGTCTTTATCCATCTGAATCCCAATCACTCCCTCTTGCAAATTGGCCTAAATGACATTGTTCTCATCCCCACCTATTTCCCCTGCCTCCAAGAGATCTTGTCCAATAGGCATATTAGCAATAGTTCCATCAAACTGTTCTAGATCATCTAGAGCATCAAACCTATTGAAAACCTCATCTACTTGTCTGTCTTTAAAGGTCCTCTTTTGGCCTCGACCCTTGTTACGAGCTCTTACAGGAATGAAACCCTCCTTGTCCTCCCTCATGGTGGCCTTCCCTTTATCTTGATTAGGAGGTGCACTAGCTAACCCCAGTTTTGAATCTTCTACAGGCTTAGATTTGGGACACATCCTCTGCAAATTCCCATATTCATGACACAAGCGACAACGAAACGGTAGTGTTTCATAATCAAGTTGTTGAATCCATGAGCTTGATCCCAACGGAATTTCTATAGAATCAGGAAAGGGCTTATTCAAATCAATTTCTACACATACTCGGGCATAGGTAATTACCTTCTTTTCCATAGTCTATCTTGAAGGACCAACAGGTTTTCCAAGCTGGCTTGCAACTAAGCTGAAAATGTCCTCTCTCCAAAATTTCAAAGGAAGCCACGATAACCGCACCCAAACTGGAACCCATGAAGGAAGCTCTTCTGTAGGATTGAATCCAACATGCCAGGGCTTGATGAAAAGGCCCACTTGGTTGTAGAAATAGGGCCCTCCTTCAAATACTTTATTTCTGTCCGACATGCAAGAAAAAACCACTTGAAAATAGCCATTGGCTGCCAACATTACATCCATATCCCCCTCTGGAGACCAAGTTCATCAAGCCCACGATTCCAGAAAGGGAAAAGACACCCGGATCCCTAAAAACTTACAAATCAAAGCATGTTTTGACAGATAATTGATATCGTCTACAATGGAATCAAGCTGAATCTCAACAATCGGCCTATTATCACCCTTAGCTAGACACCCATTCACCTTTGAAGGCCTAAACCCTCCAGACAGATAAGAGGGCTCTCCCATTCCTGATCCATTTTCACCAAAAATCGGATTTGCATGCACAAGCACAGAAGGACTGCCTTCCACCACAATATCCTTAAAAGACAACCCCTTGCCCCCAAAAGGGGTCCCACTAGGAGCCATGCAAGACCAAAAATAGAAAACTCTGAAGGGGAGACCACAGTCCCACCACCCCAAAAAGAAACCCCAAAAGCACAACCCCACTAGGGCACACAAAGAGCAAATCCCACACCCCCCTTGAAGAAACAAGAAAAACCCCCCACCAACAAAAGAAGTCAACCAGAAGGCAACATAGGAAAGAAAAAAAAGGAAGAGAGGCCAACGGATACCCCCGTGCAACCGAGCTCCTCCCACACCCAAAACCACCCACACAGCAGCAGAAAAAAGCCCCAATGAACTAAAACCCAGCGAACTCCACACTAGCGCAAAGACATGCAAGGCGTAAAAGCTAAAGGCACAGCCTCAAGTACTCTTACCAGCCGCTGGCCCTCTGCTGTCCTTCCTCCCACATGCAACTCTCCATCTCTTTCTCATGGGCCATCTTGGTCACAACCTAATGAATTCATTTTTCTAACTCATAATTCATACCCCTTTGTCTATTTACATTTGATATATTTCATATTTACTAAAATGCACCATGTTGAGTATGATGATTTTTTGTAGATTCTACTAATGGTTTTGCATGTGCAATTTTGGAGATGTAGCTATACCTAGAACATAGAGAAATTATGAGTTATTTTCTAAATATTCTATCCTTTTGAATATGTTTGTTGTAAATATGAAGTTGTTGTCATTGGTGTCAATTGTGTAGTGGTTGAGAGAGATTGTTTCTTTGATTAGTTGCATTATGTTTTCATTAGTTAAGTTACTGGTGTTAACCTTTGGTGTTGCTTTGATAAGCTTTTGGTTATGGTTATGGTTGTGATAAAGATGTTGAGGATATTGAGAAAATTGATAAAAAGGAGGAAACGAGGTGTTGCAGAGATGTTCTGATTTTGCTCCGCATTTCCTCTAGGTTGAAGATATGATTGTGTGGTTTGTATATGTTGGTTAGAGGTGTTCAGAGTTTCTATATCTAGAATTTGGGCTTCTAGATCGATGTACAGAAGAAGTTATGTTCACTAGTGTGTGAGCTAGATTTGTAGTGTTGCTTACAAAGGTGTCTGGGAGAAATGTTTTTGCTCCATGTTTCTTTGCAATTGCACTTTAGGTTGTGTGATTCTGAAGGTATGTTGATGGTGTTGGTATCTTGCCTATGTCGAGAGGATTTATGGTTTGGTGCTCCAGAAGATGGTTTTTAGAGTTACAATGTTTAGCAAAGTGGTTTGAGTGTACAATTCATTTACATTCTAAAGGTGTGAATTAGTGCGAATGATTTATTGGATCTCAGGTGATTTGTGAATTATTCTAGATTGTCTAGAAACATGGTGTGTGGTTTTCAAGTCATTCTTGGATTTGAGGGATCATGTACTTCAAAGTTTAATGGTGTTTGCAGGAGTAACAACTGACTTGGTGTTTACACTACATTCAAAGATGTTTAGGTATTGATGAAGTTGTAGTGTGGCATGTGAGTGTTGATTTGGGTCCCAATTAAGTTTGTATTACTCCACTTCCATTCTATCCACCACGAGAATGCTTAGTGCTGACCTATTTTTAAATTTGTAAAGTGTAAGGCATGTGTAGCCGACTTGAAGATGTTTTTCAAGTTATGGATGGTATAAATGCAAGGTGAATTGATGCAAGATGAAGTGTGGAATAGAATTGAGCATTGTGATGCAAAATTAAGCGTAGAGCTGTGAAATGTAGTGCGAGCTATAATGCAAGATTGCTAAATGCAGTGAGCTAAAAGTATCTTGATCTCTTGAAGGTTGTGAGTGTTGTTAAAGCTATTATGGTGCATTCTTTATTGCATTGAGATCATATTCTCTGTGTAACATTCTATCTTCTTTCTTCTTTCTATTTCTGCAGTAAGCCTGGGTTGTGAGCCTTTCTAAACAGTGTGTCCTACTTTGGCAGTGAGCCTCTTTGTACCAGTTTCACAATTATTTATATTGTGAGCTAATCCTCACCGTGGCTTTTCCCTCCTAGGTTTTTCCATGTAATCTAGTGTTCTCTTGTGTATGGTGTTGTTATTTCAGTTTTTGTTATTTTCATTTCATGTTTAAATATTATAACAAATTAAGAGTTTAATGAATGCATGTGGATCTGATTATTGTTGAGGGTTTTGATGTTTTAATTGGATACAATTGATTCACCCCCCCTCTCAGTTGTCTTTCTCATTCAACAATTGGTATCAGAGCAAGGGTCCTTGGATAAAAGCTTGACTACTTGAGGTAGAT
>VDFB02008055.1:0-54573 GCA_007258455.2 Sequoia sempervirens
GTGATTATGTCTAATTCATAGACAATATGTAAATCAAGAGATATCAAAGTTCTATATTTTATAGCACATAACTTGCTCTATACTTTCTATGGGACAAATGAAGCAATTATAATTTAGCCATACCTGTTGCATGTGATAGAATGCAATATGTACAAAACAAAACAAGGCCTAATTTCCACCCTACCATATTGGCTCATGGAGCATCATGCACTCTCACCAAAACCCCGAGCAAGAGAATAAATTTTCCACCATTGTGATCAAGGGTGAAAGCAATGTTTCGGCCACAAATGACTTAATACAAGATCTAATGACATCAAAAGGCATGTGAAGCACAATTTTCTAGGTTGTGTCTAGCTACAAACATGAGAGGATTATCTGAAGTTTAGTGTAAAAAACACACACCATTGGTAGACAATAAATAAATCAGAAAATATAAAGACTTATACAATTAATTACAAACATGATGCAATGTAGTTGTGCTTAGTATAACACAGTAAGTAAATAGAATCTAGGCATACCTTTTGCACGGAATGGATTTAAGTATGAGCATAGAAAAGGAAGCTTGCTGTCCACCCTACCATATTGTGTCATGTAGCTTCATCGGCTATCACCAGACCCCTGCAATTCACGTACCATAAAGTAGAGCAACTCTTCATGATCATCCCAATAAATAGTATTGTTAGAGACAATTAGCTTGTTTAATTTATAGTGCACTGTAATTGTTGGTATGTATGTTGTAGTATCTAGCAAAATACAAACATGGGTCTACATGTAATCACAAAAAAAACAGTTCAAGTGAGCAATTTAGTTGCACACATCGCAAATATAAAATGGAAGAGAAGAAAGTGAGGCCTACTCTCTAATATTAGGTGGCCACTACTTTGATGAATGGTGAAATCAATGTTCCTATTTTCTTAGCTAGTCTTATAATCACTTCATCTTCAAAGTTGGTTGAACTTCATTTGCAAAGTCCATTCTTATGAACTCAACATGTACACTGGAATATCAACACCCCACTTCTTGAACTCTCTCTCATAAGGGAGAAGCATGTTTTTTGGAGCAACTGTGAATATGAAGAGATTATAAAATTGGCAAAGAGCAACAAGATGATGGGGGAAAATATTAAAAAAATTAACAACAAAATGCGAAGCATAAAGAGAGAGCCAAAGGGAATTGACAACAACTCAACGCAACCTTATCAAAAATTGAAACAATATAGCCTTTTCAACAACACCTTCTCAAAAATGGAACGTTATAGCTTAAGCAAGACAACAATAATTAGCAATGCCCAATGGAATCTAACATAAAGTGTATAAGATCAACTATTTTACTATGTTGTAACCAGAACCTAAAACATATGAAGTTTTTTATGAATCGTATGTGACCAAGATAGCAATCTATACATTAAAAATATAAAATAAAACTCAACACAATAAGGCTTGCTCTCCACCCTACCATATTGGGTCATGGAGCCTCATCAAGTCTCACCAAACCCCCGAGCAAGAATATACATTTCCCACCATTCTGATTAGTTGTGAAATCAATATTGCTTACTACAATCAATATAAAGTACATTAGGATCTAATTATCTATTTGACCATTGTTAGTGATTTTGTAGTCACTATCATTATTCTGAAAGGTTGCTTGTAACACATTAGTTCATCAAATACCACATTATGGCTAGAATATGATCTATAAGAATAACAAAAGAGTATGAAGTTTAGTGTGGTGATTATGGAAAAACAAAATGAACTGGATAACATTAACTATTTTATTCCATTACAACCATCATGATAGAAAGCTAAAACTCACAGCTACAGTCCTATGCAAAACTTTTACTGCAAAGGCCAGACCATATACAACCTATGTCTATACAAAGTGTGAATTTTAGTGCAGTGATCATGGTTAATTCATAGACAATATGTAAATCAAAAGATATCAATGTTCTATATTTAATAACACATAATTTTTTCTGTACTTGCAATGGGATGCATGAAGTAATTATAATTTAGCAATACCTGGTGCATGTGGCAGAATACAGTATGCACAAAAGAAAACAAGGCCCAATTTCCACCCTACCATATTGGCTCATGGAGTGTTGTGCGCTCTCACCAAACCCCTGAGCAAGGAAATAAACTTCCCAACACTGTGATCAATGGTGAAAGCAATGTTTTGGCTGCCAATGACTCAATACATGATCTAATGGCATCAAAATCCCTGCAAAGGATGATTGTTTGGATTGTGGCTAGCTGCAAAAATCAAAGGATTGTCTGAATTTTAGTGTAATAAACACATACCATTGGTAGACAGTAAAAAAATCACAAAATATAAAGACTTATACAATTAAATACAAATAAGATGCAATGTAGTTGTAGTAGAACACAATAAGTAAATAAAATCTAGGCATGCCTTATGCATAGAATGGATTGAAGTATGGACACAGAAAGGAGGCATGCTCTCCACCCTACCATATTGGGTGATGGAGTGGCATTGGCTATGACCAAACCCCCGAGTAGTAACATTAATTTTCCACCACTTTGATCAATGGTGAAGGAAATGCTTTAGCACCTAAGGAAATCTATTCAATGGAAATCAACGTTATACATTTTTTATAATTTGACATGGAGTTGTGAAATGAGAAATGGAAAAAAAATATATATAGGCTTACATTGTATACAGATGGAATGTAGGTGAAGGCCATACAACATGCAAATGTGGAATCGCAAAGCTATTTATCATTTTGGAGATCTGTACATCTTGTATATAAATACAATGTAGCTGCAATCTAAAATGGTTTCAGTGGAATATACCTACACATAAGGGAAATATGAACTTTGGTGCCATGAACATGTTTTATTTGCAAACAATATCTAAAACATGAAATTTAAGTGGGTTTATAATTTATAATCAAAATATATGTAATACCACAATTACATGTCACATATAAAAAATTATAAGGAAGTGAATTTAGACAGGGTGCAAATTCTATATGCATAGAGGTGAAGAGGAAAGGAGAAGAAATTCACTTACCATAAAGAAGAGAAAATTTTGATGATGATGACAATGAATATTTTTGTTGGAGATGATCAACTTGTTTGATTTATAGTGCACTCTAATTGTTGGTATGTATCCTGCAGTATCTAACAAAATACAAAGGCAGGTCTACACATAATCACAAAAACACACAGTTCAAGTGAGCAATTCAGTTGCTTGCTATTGGCTACAATATTTTTTGTATGCCTAACTTGTGAGACAAATATGAGCCTTTCTGAAGAGGCACATATATACGCATTGTTGATTGCACAAAGCACAAAAAAATTGTGACTGGCAAACCAATGGATAAAAATAACCTAGGCTAGCGAGCAATAGACCACAAAAAAAATTGGATTATGTTAAGAATTTTATTCTATTGCAAACATAGCCAAAAAATGGAGGCCATACAAAGAAGCACAAAAAAAAAATCACATTGACAAACCCATGCAAACCGCTGGGTTGTTTTTGGAAAGAAGGATTGGAAAAAAATTATCATAGGGGACACACTGCAAAAGCTGATCCATGAATCAAAGAATATTGGTTTGAATAAACTATATATTATTTCCTAATAGAACCTTACCAAAAAGGAAACAATATATCCTAAGACAGAGAATGACAATCAACACTGCCTTACAGAAAACAAGGCAACCTGTATAACATGAACTATTTCATTTGTTTGCACAGAGGAAACTAGCATCGCTTTGCACAACTTGCCATGGGAACACCATCTCATGTATGTGCTACATATATTGGCAATGGTTGCAATGATACTTTGCATTTAAAACTCACCAAACTAATTGAGCAGTTTACAGTATTTTCAATAAGGCATTGTTTAGTGTTGGGTTGTGGATTGAGTTGCACAACATACATAACAAACATTATATCCAAGAACCATATGACATCCATATCCAACATGGAACTATCATTAGAGATCATAAAATAGTAGAAAGAACACTCGGTAAGCATTAGATGGATACCTAGACATAGATACTTACATAGACAAATACATCATAGACACATATATCTACATAGAACTCTGTCAAGATATTCTATGCATTGAGAACATTGAAAACAAGATGAAAACAACATTCTCTTTAAAAAAAGTAACAAATACTTGTAAATATTGAATTATGCATGCATATATACATATATATCCAATACACGTACATATATTTACACACATCTGTACCAGAAAGTTGTATGCATTAGGAAATTTCAATTGCATGCATGTATATTTATCTATATGCATATGTAAATGTACATCTCCAAAATAAACAACTCTTAAAAAGGACAACAACTCTATATAAATAAACAACATAAAATTAAATCAGAAATATACACTTAAAACATAACGAAATTATAAGCAACATGAACAATAGAAAATAAAACAAGTGTATCTTTTTTTCTTAAACATTATAAGTTATACTTTATTGTCTTAATATATAACCAGTCAAACGAACAACAAAGCAATATAAGTAGAAAGGATTTAAGGTCTTTTTGATGTGACAAGTAGTGTGAGGGAACAAAACAAAGTAAATGTCCAGTCAACATGAACTATAAGAAATATGAAAAGTCACAATTAGCCATGGTTGTTTTGGTGTTCAAGGCAGTACAACAACTATCTTTGGAGACTCTTGCAGGGAAGGAGAAATAGCAGACAAATATGATAGTAAGAGCTTGCACTCAGCTTCAAAGTTAACCCTTGCAACTTTCACTATTGTTGTTTTGAGTCTTGTTTTTGAATTATAAGTCTGAGTTTTAATTAGAACAATGAAAACAAATGATGTGTAGGTGAAAAAATTGATAGCAGACTTAGCAGTCATTGAAGTGGTAGACTCATATTGCAACATGTAAAGTTGTTTTGCTGACATTTGCAATAGGCTTGTTGCAGCCTCATCAAAAGCAATTGTCCAAAGCTTGCCTATGTAGTATTCCATCTTTAGCTGTAATAAATATCGAAAGTCATAGTTAGCTATTGTTTTCTGTAATTTACGGCAAAACCATGTATTTTTCTTGGATTGTTCACACTTTTTCTTGCATTTCCTTCCATTCACCTCCAACGGACATGCAGCATAACATAATGCATCAGTTTTTATATATTTTACTATTGCCTTGAGAGTAGCTTGCAAAGTTTCTAGAAAGCCAAGGTAATGGTCGAACATATATGCAATAGTGACTCTCCCATTTCCCAAAACAACCTTTTGAGACACTATCCAAGGGGGCTCAACAATAGGTGGATCAATATGTCCTCATTCGATCAATGGTTGTGCTTCTAGTATGTCAGGATGTATATATAGAAGAGTCCCTACGGCTGTGTTCAGAACAACTCCATTGAAGTACCCAACACGTGCATTTTTAACAGCAAGGATGAGAGTTGAACCAGGGGTGTACAGCCTCTCCAACTCATCACCCTTTGCTTCCCAATTTGAGCCCCACAAATTAACATCAATTGAAAAGGATGACAAATCATTAAGTTTAATAATCCTCTGAATTGTTTGGGACTGATCCTTTCTTTGTATAGTTGATACCATTCCTACATGCACCACAGTGCCAATAACATCAATCAAACTCTTATTAGTGCAATTTGCAATTTTTAGTTAATGGGGTGAATTTAAATACTTTCTCTGGCACAAAGGCCTTATCATCACAACATTTTAACATTGAGTTTTGATCCAAAATAATTTCCATCTAGTTGTTTAACTTATTAAATTTCCTATCTACCTATCTCAACGATCCCTTTGACACATAATAAGTATGGCCCACCTCAACCCTATCATAATGCAACTCTACTATGCCATTAAAACACGTAATCCGTATTTCTCTTCCCTCCTTGTCAATAATATCAAAGATGAATACCTATTCCTTGCACCCCTACTTGTTGTAATGGTGCATATCCCTCTTTGTTGTTACCTGCCCTTTTATCATACATTTGGTTTGGTAAACATTCAACCCTTTAATAGGGTTTATATTCATAGGATCATCTTGTTGCCTTCGGGATGTATTAATTCCAAAGGTTGAGGCTTGTTTGGATGGGGAGGGTGAGTCACAACCAACTATTTGTTATTCTTGATCTCTAAAAAAATATCTAGGTTTTCCAATTAGTTGGAAATCTGTCATTTTGACATCTAGGGACAGTATGGAAATTTCCCTAGAATGAAATGAACATTAAATACTTTAAAAGGCATCCCCCACAAACAGGGAAGTAGGAAACTACAAGTACAAGCAAGGTAGAACTATATCTAACCTCGATTCCCACAACTTTCTAGAAAAATAGTTTCTCAAGCACAAAATTGAACCTATTTTCAATTCCCCTATAAACAAAAGGTCATTGTATTTTGTAGGAAAAGTTCCCATCTACATGTGGGTTCCATCAAAGAGGACGACTTTGTACCAATCAACTAGGCTTTAATCACCTCCTATTTTTTGGAAAGACATTAGTTGGAGGACTGGAGATGTGACAACATCTCCAACATCTATAGATCGTAACACATGTCTTGTTAAGGATAGATTCACATTTGTAGCCTACAAGGCAACTAAACTCAGCATAGTGGTAGCAATGAGATATTTATGACTATGACTCAACTCTAAAAGCAAACAACAATATTGACACATTTGGAAACTGGGACATTTTCCCCTCTAACACATAAGTTAATTTGAAATGGCCAATAAATTGAAAGGGAAACCAAACACAAAGAGTTCAAGTATAAATAAGTTAGAACATATATGATAGAAATTGTTAATTCAAATGAAGCATATTCTTGGTTTGTTTGGTGCACTTGAGAAAGTGTCAATATAATTGTAACACCCTGTTCCGTAAAACCCCAAAGGACAACTAAGTACGCAACAAATTTTTTTTAAACATAAAGAATAAATACTATGTTTACTAATGCAACTAACATAACTACGATTACAAATTAAACACCTAAGTCCCTTGGGGTATACGAAGTGACATTACGTAATCTACCCATTATCAAATTGGATTAAGCTAACTTTCATTTCTACTAACATAAGTCTTCCCTATAAACATTTATAAAAGATAAGCATTAAGACCAGAACGAACCACATAGAAGCTATACAAGATTTCATATCCCATTTAACTTGGAAATAATAATAAGAACTTATTTACTCAAATGTAATACATCATCAAGAATATTTTACATTTATGAATAAAGCTTGAATTACAAAATATGATTATACAATACATCATTCTTCAAATAAATCTCAATAAACAATTATCCAAGTTTACAACATACATCTTCCCAATACATGGGAGAGTTACATTTCAATTTACAAGATATAACAGAAGTTCAAATATACATCTGAATGAACATAACTCTAGATCAGTTTGTCTCAACAATCTCTACACCGAAGGTACATTTGCAAAATAGGGAACCCAATGGGGTGCAGAGCACGTTCCACCCGACCACCCCCATGCTAGGAGTAGTTAAGAAAGGATTCCCGACCAAGGACGTCTAAGGTAACACATAAGAAAAAACTCCAAACATGGAAAGAGAAATTACACATATAGGAAACCATAACAACAAAATTCCACTATCTCAACATGACAACAATATACACCAAGTCATAACAATAAACCACTTCCAGAGGATTCTAGTTGAAACAACTAAAGGGGAATGCTAGAGGAGAGTGTCATCGCATAGGAGAGTGTCATCGCATGGCCTTACATGGATTATCCAGACATCCTATCACAAGGTGCCACCTCCATCTATGGTTATCCTGACTGCCTATCTCAAGGCGCCGCTCCATAGGGTGACTCATGCAGAATCGTGAATTTCTCATAAAGACGAGATCACAATTATGACAACCACGGCCTTCTTGGCCACCTTTAGTCTTTGGAAGCCCTAACAGGTGGACGATGAATCTATAATTATCTTATTAATATTTAGCTACCCATCCCCTAATTAATTAGTTAGGTTTTCACTTTTTACTCTAACTCTAATGTGGGTTATCCTGACAGCCCCTTTGTGTGCCGACGCCCACATAGAGCCACTCTCTCTAGAACCCCCAACACATCACAATCAAAGGGATTATACCCACAAGTACTCTAAACATTGAATAAACAATCGCGAGGGAAAACCGTCTCGCTATAATCATATGACACAATTCCCTAATCAAAAGATGCAACTTAAAGTAAACTCAAGATCACAACTTAAAACAAAAAGGAATCAAGCATCAAATATAAAAGCCACATAACTTAATTCACCAATTTCCCAACATCTGGAAGTTTTAACAATAGCCCTATCTCCTATAAAAGGAAGACTAACTTAAAAATCTACACATGTTTATAACCCATCACAAGGAACTTAAGAAATAGTTAATTGTTCAACATCAAGGTTCGTTTAAGAGTACATGTTTACTATACTCATCAATCACATTGATTTGCATGAAATCCTTCCTAAGAATTAATCTATTAGTAAACTCAACGTATTTTAATAACTAAAAACACTCGAAAAGTTTTGGTAAAATATTTACTTCAATTTGTTCAATGATAAATTAAAATTACAAATAACTTTCATAATATTTTCCTCTAGTTTAACCATATATATGTATATATATTTATATTTATACATATATATATATATATTACATTTATTCTGACAATTTAAATTTTAACATCATATAAATAATACAAATAATTATTTTCCCTAAATCTATATATATATATATATATATATATATATATATATATACATATATATATATATACATATAAATATATATATATATATATATATATACATATATATACATATATACATATATATTAAATTATATATATATATATATATAATATATATATTATATATATACAATAACCAACCATTTGGAATTAACAAATTATATATTTTTATAGGGTACGTAGCCCACCCCACACCTTTAATAAAAAAAATTAATTAATTTTTTTTTTTTTTTTTAAAACAATTTCAAAATACGGAATTCACCAAAAATTTTTAAAAATAACATATAAATTTATCAATATATATATATATATTCACAAACAAATAGAATTCACATAAACATAAAATTTATCTGCATAGAATTCTTTTTGAGGATTTTATTTCTTTTTTAAAATAAGTGGAATAAATTGGGAAACAAAACACCATATTTAACTACAGGTAATATTTAGAAAATTGCACAAAAGTTTTTGAATTTCCTGAGTTTTACCAATTTCCTGAGTTTTACTAGAGAGTTTTTATTTAAAAATCTATAGAGGTTTTATTTTCAAATTCCTCAATTTTGAATAGGGATTTTCTACAGCCTACAGAGCTACTGGTTTAACAACTTCATTTAATGAGGTTCTCTAATTTTTATTGTGCAATTTTTCTACAGGGGTAACAAAATCATAACGGCAAAATTGTGTAATTTTCCTACAAGGGTAACACAAAATTTTCCTACAAGGGTAACACAAAATTTTCCTACAGGGATAACACAAATATAACAGAAAAATTGTGCACCCAAAAACACTATTCTCTACAGAAAAAACTTCTAAATTCTACAAGGGTATATTCAAATCCTTTTACACAAACAAACAAACTTTTTTCAAAATATAAAAGCATTCAAACTAGAAGATAGTAAGGAGCTTGTTTCTGAAGCCTGTAGAAGCAAGAGTTGTGCCAAGCTTTGCCACGGATACTTCTAGCTATTAAGCTCTTCCCAGAAGCTTCACCTCTAGCCAAAATACAAATCCAGAAGAAACTTATGCAGCCTTTCATAGACTATCTCTCAAAAAGTTAAACCAGAAGAAAACCACACCAAAAACCACACACTGTTCTTCAGCCAAAAATTCTCGTCAAGAAATTTTTGTTACCCCCATGCCCATATTCTCTCCGAGAATATTTTCCCCACAAGAAATTCATTAATTACCCACTAATTCCCGTAAACCTCCAATAAAATAAATTAACAAATTTTAATCAAATTTATTTATTTATTATTTTATTTTATTTATTTTTCTAATAAAAATAAGATAGCTTTACAAGCTATTTAATTAATTTAAGAATTCAATAACAAATTTATCTTTCTAAATATCAACAAAGCAACTTTTATATTATTTAAACTATCCATTTAATCGGGAATATTACTCAATTAGCTTAACTATAATTAACTTTAATAAATCTATCAATTAAATATATTAATTGATCACACATAACTAAAATCAATTAAATCACAAACTAAAATATTAATCAACACTACACAATTACACACAAGGACAAATTGAAACAAAGACAACACTGGACTTATAGGTGACGAACTTGGGATGGGAATACTTTCTTAACCACTCCTTTTTTCAACATCAATCCTGTTGAGTTTATTGGACACGCTCAAACCTGACAAGCAAGTGGAGTCGATGTCCAGTACGTGCATCTTGCATAGAAACAAATGTCATGTAGCATAAAAATCACCATTGCGGACACACCGTGAAAGGTAATCGCAAGGTAGCAGGGCACTTGCAAGCAAGTGATACCACTTTGTCCTTTCACCAAGACGCACTAGCAAACACACCAAACATTATAACAGCATAAAACTCACAACATCACCATATATATATTATTAAAGAACACCAAAAAATAGTCATGTAACATAATCACCATGAAATGTATCATCTAACAACATATGTAATATCCAGTGCAACAAATCAGCCAAACAATAAATCCATGCACAACCAAAATGGTGAACTGATCACCCACACAACCAAGTACAAAATCCACCCATAAGAGAAACAATAACATGAGGGGTATTACATCCTCCCCCCCTAGAATATGGCTTACTCCTAGAAGCCACTAAATGAATATGGATATGCCTCTCTAATACGAGATGCATCTTCCCATATCGTTGAAGTCTCATCATTTGGGTCCCACTGAACTCGTACCTATTCAATACCTCTGTCCCTGAGGGTGAGTCTCCGATGTTGTAGCACGGCCATGGGCTCGAGTGCTAGCTTCACGTCTTCGAACTGAAGAGCATTCCAATCAAGTATGTGAGTAACATCTAGAAAATATGGTCTAAGTACAGAAACATGAAAAACATCATGAATCCATGATAGACTGAGCAGAAATGCTAGGCGATAAGCAACGGGGCCAATCCTCTCTAAAACTTGAAATGGACCTACAAAATGAGGCATGAGCTTGGAACCCTTTCCATAACAGATTGGGCTCTTTCACGGTCGCACTCTCAAAAAGACTCGATCACCAACAGAGAACTAACGGTCAACTCTATGTGCATTTGCATATTTCTTCTGTCTATCTTGAGCTACCATAAGATTCTCTCTGATGCGAGCTACCTGTTGTTCCATGTCCTGAAGCATTTCAAGACCAAGCAGAACTCTGTCATCAAGACGGTCCCAACTTAATGGGGTCCTGTAGGGACGACCATATAGTGCCTGAAAGGGAGCCATACCAATCGAGCTATGATATCCATTGTTATAGGAAAACTCCACAAGATGTAAATATTCCTCCCAACGTGACTGTTGATCCATCACATACATACAAAGCATGTCCTCAAGAATCTGATTAAATCTCTATGTCTGTCCATCTGTTTTAGGATGGTAGGAAGAACTAAAATTAAGTTGTGTTCCTAAGGCTTGCTGCAATGATGTCCACAATGCAGAATTGAACACTGGATCTCTGTCAGATATGATTCTCTGCAGAATACCATGCAAGCAGACAATATCTTCCATGAAGATTCTAGCAACCGAAGAAGTTGTGTAAGATGATCGAACAGGGGAAAAGTGTGCCACCTTGGTCAATCTGTCAACTATGACCATGATAGCATCATGACGTCGAGAAGTCATAGGAAATCCCACAACAAAGTCTACGGAAATTATGCCCCACTTCCATTCTGGAATGAGATGAGGTTGTAAAATACCTACGGGATGTTGATGCTCTACCTTGACCCTTTGACATTCCAAGCATCTAGCTACCAAATCTGCAATATCCCTCTTCCTGCCAGCCCAAAAATATAGTGCTCGAAGATCTGTATACATTTTCTTAACTCTCAGATGAGCAAAATAGGGAGCTTGATGTGCCTTGGTCATAATTAGAGTCTGAAGACCCTCAACAGAAGGCACGTAAATGTGACCCATATACCTTAGAAGACCATCCGACTCTAGTGAGTCCCCTACAAAATTTCCTTCTAAAGCTCTACCTAATTTGATTTCTGACTTCACTTCCTGATACCAGCTATCAGATGGAAGCACTACGAGGACTTGACTCCTCAAATCTACCTCAAGAGCTACTATAGAAATCTCATGTATCCGTCGACTCAAAGCATTAGCTACTACATTTTCCTTGCCCTGAACATATTTGACCTCAAAGTCATATTCGTAGAGGAATTCCATCCATCTTCTCTACCTGGCATACAGGTTTGGCTAAGTAAAAATATATTGCAAACTGTGATGATCGCTGTGAAGCTCGAACCTATGACCCAATAAGAAGTGTCTCCATCTCACAAGGGCATGAACCACTGCGGCTAACTCCAAGTCATGCATGGGGTAATTAAGCTCGTGATCCTTGAGCTTACAGGATTCATATGCAATTACACATCCTTCTTGCATCAAGATGGCTCCTAAGCCCTCCAGGGATGCATCAGTACACACCACGAAATCCCCAATAGGATCAGGAACCACCAAAATTGGCGCACTATTCAATCTGTCCTTAAGGGTTTCAAATGTTGTCTAACACTGTTCAGACCAAATAAACTTCTTCCCTTTCCTCTAAAGGGAAGTAATGGGATATGCAATCCTAGAAATACCATGTACAAACCGCCGATAATAGCCCACTAACCCCATAAAACTGTGAATCTCTGGAACATTCTTGGGTGTTGGCCAATCAACAATAGCTTGGATCTTTGATGGATCCACTGTAATACCTGCACCTAAGATGACGTGCCCCAAGTATTTCACCTCTGTTTTGTAAAATTCACACTTAGCCAAATTGGCAAACAACTGATTGTCCCTCAAACATTGTAATACCTGCCTCAGATGTTCCTCATGCTCCTCCATTGATTTAGAGTACACTAGAATATCATTGAGAAACACAAGTAAAAACCTATCCAAGTAGGTACAAAAAACTCCATTCATTAGGCTCATAAAAACTGATGGTGCATTTGTTAATCCGAATGGCATAACAGTGAATTCATAATGCCCATAGCGAGTACAGAATGCAGTTTTATGAATATCAGCTTCGGCTATTTGCAACTGATGATAGCCAAAATTAAGATCGATCTTAGTGAAGACTTGAGCTCCTTTTATTTGATCAAATAAGTCATCAATTCTCAGCAAAGGATACCGATTCTTGATCGTCACTTTATTGAGTTGCCTATAATATATACACAATCGGAGCGAACCATCCTTTTTCACAAATATAACTGGTGCTCCCCAAGGAGAAACACTAGGATGGATGAATGCTTTCTCTAAAAGCTCCTCCAACTGCAAATGAAGCTCCTGCAATTCCTGTGTTGTCATCCGATATGGAGCCCAAGAAATAGGCTCAACTCCAGGAACAAGATCGATTTTGAAGTCGATGTCACACTTTGGTGGCATCCCAGGAATTTCATTAGGAAAAACATCAGAATATTCCTTAAGAAGGGGGTAATCATCCAATGAAATCCCTTGACTCTCATCCAAGTCCAAATCATTAACTGACACTGCAAATAGCTGACAACCCTGTCTGAAACACCTTTTTAATTGCATAGCTAAGATCAAGCGTAGTGAGATAGGTCTTTGAATGCCAATGATCTCAACCTCATTACCCACATCATCAACACAACACACTACCTTATGCCAACAATCAATTATGGCACGATGGGCATTCAACCAATCCATACCTAGAACCACATCATATGAACCAAAAGGTAGGATTTGAAGATCCACCGTATTTGTGAGTGACCCTATTAGCAAATTACAACCCTGAACTAGTGACTCAACCAACCTTAGCCCCGGAGGCCAATTCAACCTGCCACTTAATGCCTTACCTAGCTGCCACCAATCTACAACATTCCACTACTGAAGGAGAAATAAATGAATATGATGCTCCAAAATCAAAGAGAATAGATATACTAGTACCATTTAATGCACCTGATGTCTCAACTATAGTGCCCTGATGTTCAACTTGGCGATTGTCCACTGCTGCAAATACCTGATGTGCTCTCCCTGCATCGCCCACTATCAGCTCAGAAGCAGTTGGTCTATGGATAAATCCTATAGTGCTCCTCTATGGGAACTGTTTGGCAATATGTCCATGTTTCCCACAAGAGAAACAAATTGTACCATGTCCAAACCCTCTAATACCAGATGGTGCACTCGACTACTGGAAACTGCCTCAAGAAGGCATTGACTGTGTACTCTGAGTAGGTTGCACAAAATGATCCTATTTAACTCGCTGCCAACTTCGGTTCCTTTTGCTCTAAGATTTGTCTCCCTGTTGTGACTATGATTTGTTTTGTTTGGGCTGTGACTATTGCTGCTACTACGGACCACCCTTAAAGGGTGCCCAAAAATTCCTAGAAGTCCCTGCAGCTTGAGGTTGTCCACCTCGAGAACCAAAACCTAAAACTAGAGCACTGCCAATCTGAGCTCCTGTGTGTCCTCCTAATGCCATAGCCAGATTTTCTTCCACCAGGCGAGCCTTCTCAAGAGCTACATCTATTTTCTTTAGCTTGAAGACTCTAACTCCACCACTTATACGAGCATGTAAGCCCCTAACAAAATGTTGCACAAGCATTGCCTCATCATTTTCGATCCCTGCATACTATTTGAGCTCATAAAAATGACACTCATATTGTTCCACGATCATTGCCATCTATCTTAACTTGTGGAATTCATCTGCTCTATGCTGCCTCTAGTGATCAAAAAGAAAACGGGCCCTAAACCTCTCCATAAATAATTCCCAAGTAATCATGCTGATGTCAATGTGTAATTTTTGTTCTTCTAGCCGCCACCAAGTGGACGCGAAGCCTCTAAGGTGCATGATAGCGCACCTAGCACTAGTGTTACTGCCATAGGGATGCATTGCAAAGCATCTATCCAAATCGATCAACCAAGTCTTTGCCTCTAGACCCCCATCAAATCCATCAAATTTAGGAGGCCGTGCTCTCAACAGGTCTCTCATATGACCCGCCACTAGTGCATCCTATTCAGCTGTGTTTTCCCCACATCTAGGTGATCTCTCCCTTTCCCTATCCAACCTCTATTCCTCATCCTACCTAGGGCCTAGATGACCCAATATCTCCTCTAATAAATGTTTCAATTGACCACCTAGACCAGGCTGTTCTGGAAACTGACCACTACCACCTATTGGATTGCTTTGGGAGCTCGAAAGTGATGGAATTTGGTGGTTGGTCCCACAACCACCACCTCGGCCTCTTCTTTGGCCATGACCTCTACCCCTAGGCATTATCTTGCACAACAATTGGGGTTATGTGAGATCAAAGTTAACGCAAGGTTTCCTAATGGACTCAAACTACCTAGAGTACCCAGTGTTTGCAAACCTGGATCTGATACCAAGTTGTAATGCCCCCATCGTGCAAACCCCAAAGGACAACTAACTACTCAACAAATTTTTTTAAACATAAAGAATAAATACTATGTTTACTAATGCAACTAACATAACTATGATTACAAATTAAACACCTAAGTCCCTTAGGGTACACGAAGTGACATTACGTAATCTACCCATTATCAAATTGCATTAAGCTAACTTTCATTTCTACTAACATAAGTCTTCCTTATAAACATTTATAAAAGATAAGCATTAAGACCAGAATGAACCACATAGATGTTATTCAAGATTTCATATCCCATTTAACTTGGAAATAATAATAAGAACTTATTTACTCAAACGTAATACATCATCAAGAATATTTTACATTTATGAATAAAGCTTGAATTACAAAATATGATTATACAATACATCATTCTTCAAATAAATCTCAATAAACAATTATCCAAGTTTACAACATACGTCTGCCCAATACATGGGAGAGTTACATTTCAATTTACAAGATATAACAAAAGTTCAAATATACATCTGAATGAACATAACTTTGGATCAGTCTATCTCAACAATCTCTACACCGAAGGTACATTCACAAAATAGGGAACCCAATGGGGTGCGAAGCACGTTCCACCCGACCACCCCCATGCTAGGAGTAGTTAAGAAAGGATTCCCGACCAAGGATGTCTAAGGTAACACATAAGAAAAAACTCCAAACATGGAAAGAGAAATTACACATATAGGAAACCATAACAATAAAAGTCCACTATCTAAACATGACAACAATATACACCAAGTCATAACAATAAACCACTTCCAGAGGATTCCAGTTGAAACAACTAAAGGGGAATGCTAGAGGAGAGTGTCATCGCATAGGAGAGTGTCATCGCATGGCCTTACATGGATTATCCAGACATCCTATCACAAGGTTCTACCTCCATCTATGGTTATCTTGACTTCCTATCTCAAGGCGCCGCTCCATAGGGTGACTCATGCAGAATCGTGAATTTCTCGTAAAGATGAGATCACGATTATGCCAACCACGACCTTCTCTACCACCTTTAGTCTTTGGAAGCCCTAACAGGAAAACGATGAATCTATAATTATCTTATTAATATTTAGCTACCCATCCCCTAATTAATTAGTTAGTTTTTCACTTTTTACTCTAACTCTAATGTGGGTTATCCTGATAGCCCCTTTGTGTGCCGATGCCCACGTAGAGCCACTCTCTCTAGAACCCCCAACACACATCACATTCAAAGGGATTGTACCCACAAGTACTCTAAACACTAAATAAATAATTACAAGGCAAAACCGTCTCGCTATAATCATATGACACAATTCCCTAATCAAAAGATGCAACTTAAAGTAAACTCAAGATCACAACTTAAAACAAAAAGGAAACAAGCATCAAATATAAAAGCCACATAACTTAATTCACCAATTTCCCAACCTCTGGAAGTTTTAGCAATAGCCCTATCTCCTATAAAAGGAAGACTAACTTAAAAATCTACACATGATTATAACCCATCACAAGGAACTTAAGAAATAGTTAATTGTTCAACATCAAGGTTCGTTTAAGAGCACATGTTTACTATACTCACAATCACATTGCTTTGCATGAAATCCTTCCTAAGAATTAATCTATCAGTAAACTCAACGCATTTTAATAACTAAAAACACTCGAAAAGTTTTGGTAAAATATTTACTTCAATTTGTTCAATGATAAATTATAATTACAAATAACTGTCATAATATTTTCATCTAGTTTAACCATATATATATGTATATATATTTATATTTATACATACATATATATATATGTATATATATGTATATATATGTATATATGTATATACGTATATATGTATATATATATACACATATATATACATTTATACATATATATACATATATACATATATATATATTGTTTTTATGATATAAATTAAATTGAATGATTTTAAGATTTTAAATAACCAACAAAATTCGGAATTAACAAATATATATTTTTTATATAAAAAAAAATAGCCATACACTTGGAGGCTGTGAACCTCTCCATAGGGGAGGTTGCGGCCCCCAAGTGCTACGTATAGTAGTCCTGACTACTGTGCGTAGCCTTTATGGGTTGCACAGGGGGTACGGTTGTAGCCGTCCCCCCCACACCTTTAATAAATTTTTATTTATTTATTTATTTAAATTTATTTTTTTTAAACAATTATGAAATATGGAATTCACCAAAAAATTTAAAAAAATAACATATAAATTTATCAGTATATATATATTCATAGAAACATAAAATTTATCTGCATAGAATTCTTTTCGAGGATTTTTTTTTTTTTTAAATAAGTGGAATAAATTGGGAAACAAAACACCATATTTAACTACAGGTAATATTTAGAAAATTGCACAAAATTTTTCTAATTTCCTGAGTTTTACTAGAGAGTTTTTACTTAAAAATCTATAGAGGTTTTATTTTCAAATTCCTCAATTTTGAACAGGGATTTTCTACAGCCTATAGAGTTACTGGTTTAACAACTTCATTTAACGAGGTTCTCTAATTTTTACTATACAATTTTTCTATAGGGGTAACAAAATCATAACAGCAAAATTGTGTAATTTTCCTATAGGAGTAACACAAAATTTTCCTACAGGGATAACACAAATATAACAGAAAAATTGTGCAGCCAGAAACACTGTTCTCTATAGAAAAACTTCTAAATTCTACAAGGGTACAGTCAAATCCTTTTACACAAACAAACAAAATTCTTTCAAAATATGAAAGCATTCAAACCAGAAGATAGTAAGGAACCTGTTTCTGAAGCCTGTAGAAGCAAGAATTGTGCCAAGCTCTGCCATGAATACTTCCAGCTATTAAGCTCTTCCCAGAAGCTTCACCTCCAGCCAAAATACAAATCTAGAAGAAACTTCTGCAACCTTTCATAGACTATTTCTCAAAAAGTTAAACCAGAAGAAAACCACACCAAAAACCACACACTGTTCTTCAACCAAAAATTCTCGTCAAGAAATTTATGTTACCCCCATGCCCATATTCTCTCCAAGAATATTTTCCCCACTAGAAATTCATTAATTACCCACTAATTCCCGTAAACCTCCAGTAAAATAAATTAATCAAATTTTAATCAAATTTATTTATTTATTATTTTATTTTATTTATTTTTCTAATAAAAATAAGATAGCTTTATAAGCTATTTAATTAATTTAAGAATTCAATAACAAATTTATCTTTCTAAATATCAACAAAACAACTTTTATATTATTTAAACTATCCATTTAATCGGGAATATTACTCAATTAGCTTAACTATAGTTAACTTTAATAAATCTATCAATTAAATATATTAATTGATCACACATAACTAAAATCAATTAAATCACAAACGAAAATATTAGTCAACACTACACAATTACACACAAGGACAAATTGAAACAAAGACAACACTGGACTCACAGGTGACGAACTTGGGACGGGAATACTTTCTTAACCACTCCTTTTTTCAACATCAATCTCATTGAGTGTATGGAACACACTCAAACCTAACAAGCAAGTGGATTCGATGTCCAGTACGTGCATCCTGCATAGAAATAAATGTCATGTAGCATAAAAATCACCATTGCAGACACACCGTGTAAGGTAATCGTAGGGTAGCAAGGCACTTGCAAGCAAGTGATGCCACTCCATCCTTTCACCAAGATGCACTAGCAAACACACCAAACATCATAATAGCATAAAACTCACAACATCGCCATATATATATTATTAAAGAACACCACAAAATAGTCATGTAACATAATCACTATGAAATGTATCATCTAACAACATTTGCAATATCCAGTGCATCAAATCAACCAAACAATAAATCCATGCACAACCAAAATGGTGAATTAATCACCCACACAACCAAGTACAAAATCCACCCATAAGAGAAACAACAACATGAGGGGTATTACAATAATTGGCAGTAGCAAAATCTAAACAAGAAACAGACTTATAGGACTGGTGCTCGATGATTGTTAGCTAGCCTCATAAGAGCTAGAGGCTAGCGACATTGTCGCGTCTGCTCTTTTAAAAACTGAGAGTTGCAACACTGGCGACTGACTACAAGGTCTATGACTTCAAAACACAACATGGGCACTCAATTTTTTTGCATAGGCATTAAGAATATGACAGGAAAGGTTTAATAAAAATAAGGGCTTCAATGGTTCAAATAATACTTAACATACAATTTTTTATTCCAAGTTCATTGTTTCAATTTTAAAATCCCTCCCTTTCTTCCCTAAAATCACCAAGAATATGAAGGAAAAAAATAATTAGGAAAAAGGTTTCAATGTTTTATATAACAGTTAATATAAAGTATATCATTTGAAGTATACCATGTCAATTTTCAGACAAATAACTATTTTGAGAAAATAATAAACATTGGGAAGAGTGTGTATGTACATTGCTCACATCTACTTTGGCATATATACAAATCTACATACAACGAAATTTAATATTGGCTCATTTATGGCTTCTATTCTGTGTAAATGGTTGCAATATATTAAAATAGTTAAAGTTGTTTTCCACAACACAATCTAATTTTTGTTCACTAGCTTTGGCTATATTCCCTCATTTTCAAAGCATAATAAAATAGTTAATATTGTACAATTTATATTTTTATCCAAAATGCATTCTTCACTATCATAGCAACTGATTTCATTTCACATATACACAAAAATCCAAATACACAATATTAGATGCACAAAACATAACTTTAGAATAGTGGAAAATAGATCTTATGATTGTAAAGATGTCCCAACAAAATAAAGTTATGGATTAGTATATATCAATGTTCTTTGCATCCACCATTAGTTACATACATTCCCAGAAGTAGCTGGAACACATTGACCATGAGTGTGATCAAATGTCTATACAAGTTTCAACCAACCATTGTTGATTGTTGTTATGTGGCTTTACCTACCATTGCAAGTGCAAGCAAGGGGAGCACGCTTGTATAAGTGTGCAACATTGATCATGCCATGCAAAGTTGTTGTGAAGGTAGTAGCAGGTTTTTTTTTTTTTTGCATTTTTCTACATTGGGCGATAGTTGGAAAAGCATTACAAAAGTGTTGGCAATGACAATTTATTGTGCATTTTTTGCAGATGAGAAGAAAGCAAGAAGCAAAGAGAAAGAAAGTGGGAATAGGTACAGTTGTACCAAGGAGCAATTTCTGTGAAGGTGGTTTTCAGAAACAAGTATATTTTTTGATGGGGTTGTCACTGCTAATTTTGAGAATGTGTTGTTGACAAGGCTATATTGTTTCTATTTGCAATAAGCTTTTGTTGACAATCAATTTTCGATAAGGTCATTTATGATTTCCATGTAGAGGTGGCAGATGCAAAGGAATAAAATAGTCCATAGAAACACACAAAAACAATGCAACACATACATACATATATACACACATATACATACATACATACATACATACATACATACATATATATATATATATATATTGATTCATTTATGGTTCACGTTCTGTAGTGGAGGCTTTAAATCAGTCTATTATTGCAAGATTTTTGTGTTTTGTGGGTGTTCCATCTTGGTTGCTATTGCAAGTAATATTTTTGTAGCCATGGTTGCAACACAATGAAATAGTTGATGTTATATAGGTTGCGTTGTTTTTTGTAAGGCAGTGTTGATTGTCGTTCTCTGTCTTAGGGTATATCATTTTTGTTTTGGTAAGGTTCTATTGGGAAAGACTATATATTTTATTCAAACCAATATTCTTTGATCCATGGATCAACTTTTTCAGTGCTGGTTTTGCATGGGTTTCTTACTATGTTTTCCAATGTTGTACGAAATTTGACATATGGCTAACAGTTGATACCAATATTGTTTCATTTATGTCCTTCATTTTTTGGCAATGGTTGCAATGCAATAAAATGGTGAATGTTATGCAATTGATATTGTTTTGGACAACACACTGTTCACTGTTGTTGCCTACACTAGGCTATATTGTGTCATTTTTGGCCTCCATTCAGTGTGGCGAGGAAAGGAAGGTGGTGGATTATGTTTTGATTTTTAAATTAAAAGCATTTACTACATCAATAGAGAAGGCTATTGAAATGGAATCAACATTAATTGTTGTATGGTTTCTATGTAGTGACAATGACTATAACCAGTAGCTTCCTTTTCAAGCAGTCAAGAAGATAGTAAATGCCTGTGCAATTTTTGAATGGGAATTTCCCTATGGATATATTGGTTTGTTTCTCAAAGGATCCTACTGGGAAAAGGCTATATTGTTTCAATTTTTTATAACACATTGTTGGGTATCATTCTTTGGGTTTAGCCTATTGTTCAAGATAGCTATCAGCAATGGGGAAAGCATGCATTAAATACATGTTCCTAGTTATTATTTCTTCAACCTCAAAAAATTAGTTGTTAGAATGATAGACTGCATAGTAAGTGTCATAAGAAAGACTAATTTGACCATTGATTAGAGTGGTGAAAAATGTATGTTCTTGCTTAGGGGTTTGGTGGGATCCCATGCATCATGCTTAATGACCCAATATGATAGGGTGGAGAGTAGGCCAAATTTTGTTTTGTCTGAATTTATATTTCCTATATGCAAGTATGTGTGTCGTTGGCATTAGATGCACACAGTATTTTATTATTTGAAGACCACCTATCAATATATTTGTATAATAAACACTTCGATATAGGTGGTTAGAGGCTATTTTGTGTTTTTGTAGGTGACGATGTTTGCAAAAGCAAAAGGAAAGTGTCACCTATGATAATTTTTTGCCAATCCTTTTGTTGGAGAACAAGCTAGCAGTTTGCATGGGTTTTTCAATGTCAATTTTTTTGTGGGCTTCTTTCTATGACCTCCATTTTCTGGCTATGTTTACAATGGAATAAAATTCTTAACATAATCTAGTATTCTTTTGTGATTTTTTGCTCGCTAGCCTGGGTTATTTTTATCCATTGGTTTGCCAGTCACAATTTTTTTGTGCTTTGTGCAATCAACAATGTGTATATATGTGCATATATATATATATATATATATATGTGTGTGTGTGTGTATGTGTGTATACATATATATACATATGCATATATATATGTGTGTGTGTGTGTGTGTGTGTAGACATATATATATGTATATGTATGTATATATATATAGTATAAATATTGTATATATATATAGTATATATATAGTATATATACATACACATATATATATGCATATGTATATATATGTATATATATGTATGTGTGTATATATATAGATGTACTTACATAAATGTATTCACCAACACCCTATCAAAAATTGAAACAATATAGCCTCTTGAGCACCACCCTATCGAAAATAATGCCTTTTGGATAACAACATTAAGTCTATAATATCAACTATTTTATTATGCATTGCAAATGAAAGTATATAGCCAAAGCTAGAGAACAACAATTAGCATTGGATTATGGAAAACATTGGTTAGAATTTTCATCCACCTTCCTGCTTTTAGGTCTTTGGCACCATGGAGAAGGTGAAGGATTGTTTTTTTTTTTTAAATAAAAATTATCTGGCGCAATGATAGAGGAGGCCAGCGAAATGGTATCAACATTAATCATTGTATCATTTTCGTGTAGTAGTGATGGTGCAAGTAACATCTATCTTTAAAGTCCTCAGAAAAAAAAGTGAATGTCTGTGCAATTTTCAATAACGCATTTTACATATATATTACATGCATACATACAAATATACATATATAGACATAGATATACTAGTTGTGAGCATGGAGGGCAAGCTTCTATGAAGGTGAAAGTGTGTGTAGTGGTGATGGTTGTGGTACATACATACATACATACATACATATATATATATAAATTAATTGAGAGGAACCGACAAAGATTCACGGTGAGGAACAAAAGTAAAAATATACTCATTTCTCAACAAAGTCTATGTATGTATATATGTAGATTTTTGTATGTAAATGTATTTATGTAAATCTTGAATAGTGTTAGCAATGTAATTCCTTTGCAGACATGGCTACAAAGTTGAAGGAGTAAACAGAATCCCACACCAAAAAAATTGTAGTGTGAAGGCCATGTGAAGATATACTATTTTTTCTCTCAACAAAACTTGATTAAAAATTGAAACAATATGGGCTTCCCAACAACATCCTTTTTGTTTTTTGTGTTTCCTATGTTGAATTCGCATGTTTTTTGTGGGATTTTTCATCTGGGTTACTCTTGAAACCAATATTGTTTCATTGTGTCAATTGTTGTTGAAAAGACTATATAGTTTCATGGGTTTTGGCATGTGGGTGACTGTTGGTTATATTGTTTCATTTATGGCTTCCCTTTTGTGTGAATGGTTGAAAAATAGTTAATATGGTGTGTTTTTGGTGAATCTTGAAATCAATATGTTTTGTGTTTTGTGGGTTTTGGCATGTGGGTAACTGTTGGCAATATTGTTTCATTTATATGCACATTAGCACGATCTACATCAAGTATAATAAAAAGCAAGACCTATCTTTCATCTCACACTTTATATACAATTGGATAAACAACAGTTGTCATCACAACCATTGCAAGACCATGAAAACCATACAACAACTAATCTTGATACCATCCAACCTTCAAGAGAGCAAACATCCACACATCATTTTCTCTCAATTGACTAGTTGAGAAGACCACAAATTCAAAGCTTTTGTTGCCTATAATAATTCCTTGCTTCGGACTACGCAATATATTATAGGCAGCAAAAGATTTGAATTCATAGCCTTCTCGTTCAGGAAAATGAGGGAAAATTCGGTATGGATGTTTGTTCTCTTTATAATTTTGAACAAGCTAGTTGCATAGCGAGGCAAAAAAAATGGTATACACATCTATTTAGATATAGCAGTCTCTACAAAAATAAATATTTACATGTGTACATATATGTGTGTGTGTGTGTGTGTGTGTGTGTGTGTGTCCTCTTGATTGACCCTTAAGGTGTTTATTCTAAGGTTTGATGGGAAAATATTTCCCTCTCAACACCTTGCTATCCTAATCAAGCACCATATGAAGCATGATTGCAACTTATTTTAATAAGAATTATATATTAAACAAGACATTATTTAAAAAGGGAGACAAATCATTCAAATTTATTGTTTTGAGAAGATAGTTATTTATTTTGAAACAAATTTGTTATTTCTTTCATTCTTGAAAAGGGATTCTTATAACAATAGGATTTGTATTAAACATACCAAATAACACTAGCTACCACATGTACATGTGTTCAACACCTTTTTGAACCTATTAAAGGGACAATTCAAATAATTTTTCTAGGGATGCACAAATGAAAACGAAACAACCTAGCCAATGCTATACAAGGGATAGTGACAATGCTTTATGGAAAACAACATAAGCTACACAAGATTAACTATTTGGCCATGTGGCAACCATAACCACTAAATGGAAGCCACATGTAAATAAATGGCAGGTGCTATCACAACCATCACAAGGACACAAAAAGCATATAGCAATGAATGTTGATGCGATCCAATGCTTAATTTTGGTCGCCTTCCCTATCAACATAGTGGGAAACACACAACCTATCCCCAAGGCAACCAACAACTGCCTCTAACACCCTTCCCACGACCACCACAAGGATTAAAACTGGGAGGCTGACAGGAATTCTGGGCAATTTTTTTTAAAGAAAAGGCCATCCGCCACCTTTTTCCTTAGTCGTCGAGAAGCTCAAAAATTGAAAAGACTCGTAGGAATTCTGACCAAAGTACACACAATCAAACTAACAGCTTACAATATAGAGAACAACATTCAACATAGATTGTATAACAATGACTGTTTCATTGCATTGCAACCATAATGACTAAACAAAAACCATAAATCAAACAATATTGGCTTCAAAGTTAAAAATCAATTCAAAAATACATTTTTTTAGCACCTCTTCCCACTTGCTTCAAACACACCTCTTCTCGCTAACTTTCCTGAACAAAAATGGGAAAAATATTATCACAGGCGACACTTTTCTTTTGCATATCCAACCATCCACCTATGCAAAAAGCACAAAACAACCTCCACCAACCTTTGTAGAAGCTACACAAAGCTTAATCTAGCTTGCACCCTCAAAGAAGCTTACCCTCATCGCTCACGGCTATCATAGTAGGTATAGCAACAAAATGACACCAAACAACGCCTTGTTGAAAATTTTCTAGACATTCATTTTGTTCTCCCATGCATTAAATGACAACTGCTTTTATGACCATTGCCAACACACACAAAGCATACAATAGTTAACGTTGATGTGAACCAACGTTTAATTTTTGTAGCCTTCTCTATCCACACGGCGTGGAGAACACCACCCTCTTCCCAAGGCAGCTATAATGCCTCGTCTTGTAACCTAAAGAATGATGCATTGTCTACGAAAGTGTAATAAATTTTTTTTAAGTGTATTCATTGACTTAACTAATTGCAAACATTCCCTAAGTAATGCAACGACACACTACTTGAAATTCCCATAGATGACTTTAGTATTTAACATTGCATATATGCTAATTTTCATAAACTTAAAAGTATACATTGAATAACATTTACATTACAACAATTGAAATCATAATATACATAAAAGATTCTTTCATACATTGCATTTGAAATAACATTACAATAATCATTCTTCAGATGAGGTAGATCAAATAATAGTTTACAATTACATATTACAAATGTTCACCTCATAACAATTGAGTAATGTTACAAATACAAGATTTCCAATGATACAATTAAGGAAGTACACATATATCCAAATACGAGCTCTCCATCCATGAAGCTCTCGTTACCACGATAAAAAACTGGGGACCCAATGGAGTAAGGTGCACGTTCCACCCAACCATGTGATACCCGTAGGTCCACCCCCTGTGCTAGGAGATAGTAATAAGGTTCCCTAGACATAACCTACAAACCCTAGACACAAGTAAAAACCATAGAAAATCTATACAAGTACACACTTAACTTATTGGTTACATTGCTTCCAGAATCGGGATAATCAAATATACTAAGTTCATAAGGTAAACCGTTATTTTAGGTGGAGTGTCATCACAATGTTGCATAGGTTACCCTGGTGTTTCTTCCTAGGTTCCGGCCCCCAACTTGGGTTACCCTAGCAACCTATTATGAAACCCGGCCCCTCATGCAAACTGTTGCAGAATTGAATATCTTTTAAAATAACAAGATATCGACTTTGCCATACCAGGCCTTCTCAACTCATTCTCAAGACTGAACTAGCTCTTAAGTCCATGAGTGAGGCACAATTAATCTAGTTAAATATTTTAGAATACCCAATGTGTTGATTTAGTTTTCTCTGATTTACTAACTCTACATGAGTTACCCAGACACCACTTTGTGTGTCGGCCCTCACACAGAGCCACTCCCCTAAAAATAGCACAAGGAAACTAAGTTCACTAACTAAGGTAGGTAAGGTGCACAAGAATCGACATATAATACCCAACATATCATAACGGACATCAAATCTTTGTTCATAAACCCAGATGTCCAAAAATCATACAAAAAACCATGTGCGCTACCCTAGTTAACACAAAGATTGTATTCAAAACAAATAACAACTCCCACATTAAACAACTTATCTCAAAGACTTGAAATTATCTGGAAGACTTGAAAGCTAATATATATTCCCACTTTTCCCAATAAAAGAGAAAATATAGTTTTAAGCAAATTAGGAACAATAAACATCTAATTTTAGGATTTACTAAATCCACTCAATTCAATAATTCCAAACATAAAATTATTCAACTTAAATTTATTTTATCTTCCATTGATATGAAAAACAAAATTATAATTCACCTAATCCATAATCAAGTATTGTGATAAAAATTTTGGTCTCTCTATTTGACATATCTCATTATAAAGAAAAGGTCCATTCATACTTTTCACACACTAATTAACAATATACCATACATTTAAATATATGCACATCAAATCAATTTAATTAAAAATTTATTTAAATATATGTTATACATATATATAAATAAATATTCTAAATTTTCCAAATTAAAATTATATATTCACTTATTTCTTTAATCACTAATATAAATTTTATGAATTAAATTTATATATATATAAAAATATATATTATATATGACAAAAAGGCAATAAATATAAAATAAAACATGAAATAAAGTTTTTTTTTATTGAATATAATGGCAGGCAGGGGAGCCGGTGGCCATACACAGCCGCCGCCAGCTGCTACACATAGCCATTCCCTTAAGGGCAGCGGTTGTGTTGGCAGTCGTGCGCTACCTGTGAGGGCATCGGTGGCTACCTCCATAGTCGTTGCCCCTTAGGGCCGGCTATGGGTAACCCCCACGGCCATACCCAACACAAACAAGAAAATTCAATGGATTTTTTTTAATTCCATTTTTTAATAAAACCCCCAAATCCGCCTGTACGGCGATAACCATGAATTTCAAAATAAAAATTCTCACAATTCAATTTATATATGAAGGGATATATATATATACACGATTAAATGATAGATAAAATATAATAATCAGGCAATTACTTTCAACAGGGATTTATAATGGAAAATTGAGAATTTTAACAATACACAATTTTTCCCCAACAAATTCTAATTTATACACATAGGGTTTCAATTTCATTTTCCAAATGAATGATTTCCCTCACAATTATTCACTCAAATTATTTTCTACAGGAAGCTTTTAACATAAATTGTTACAGGTGTTCCCAATTCCTCAAATAATCACGCATTTAACAATTTTAACAAAACCTCACAATACTAATCCTTTTCACAGACAAAATTTTCAAAAGAAATAAATTAAATAAATAACCAGTAAGGAACCTGTTTCCTGTAGCTTGAAAATTGTCTGTTGAAGAGAGGCTTTTCCTGTTGCATGCAACTTCCAGAGCTTTTTCAACCACCACTTTCCAGAAGAACACAGATACTGAACAAAATTTCTATTCGTGAACCTCTTCCAGAAAATTATGCCAAAATCCCAAACAATCCTAATTCCAAAAAATTTAGCAGAAGTCTGTTCTTTTCATTTCCCGTGAAGTGATTTTCTATTTTCCCCAAATCCCCTGATATCTTCTAAGAGAATCCTCAAAAAGCAGCAATTAATTTAACTACCACACATGTCAAGAAGAAAATATCTTCTAACCACCTCCCAGATGATTCTTTCTTTCTTCCTTATCAAGAATCCAATGCATATTAAAGAATTCAAAAATTCAAAATTCACAATTCAATTCCCTTTTGATTTTATTTTAATTTTTATATATTTAAAATTTTCATTCCCAACAAAGCAATTAATTTAAATTTAATCTAATCTTACAAATAAAGCAACTTTAATTTAATTAATTTATTTAATTAATTAAATAATTTTAATCTCAATGATTAAATTACTTAACCAAATAAACTAATTAATTAATTAAATAAAATGTAAAGCTTTATTTTCAACATTTAAAATTGATTTTAAATAAACATTAAATTAAAAGAACATTGTTCTATCATTAAATTAACAAAATTTTCCTTTCAAAACAATTAATCCAATCAGGCACATACGAGACAACCATAGACACCAGACTTACACTGACGACATACTATGACTGGGTTTGAGACTAGACTAGGAAAAAACCTTGTTACTACCTCCCAATCAACAATTATGTTGAGTCTTGACATGCTCAGACCTGAGTAACCAGGTGGAGTCGGTGTCATGTACCTGCAATCCTGCAATCAAACAAGTAACATACATGTATATATATAATCCATTATACAAACACACCATGCAAAGAAAATCATGGAAATCACAAGGCACTCGCAAGTGAGTGATGCAGCTCCATTCTCCACACCAATACACATCACATCAAACTGACAAATAAAATAACAGTTAATCTACCATAAACATATATATAGCAATAACATATGAAGGAAACATCTATGCTAACATAAAGCATGTCAAAATAATTACCACCATAAAATGTATCATCAAATCACAAAATAAATCCACTATCACTCTAAAGTGAGCGATCAATACATCAAAACAAAGTACCAAGGTCTATCAAAGTGAAAACATGCTAACATAAAACATAAGCAAAATGGAGGGGTACTACATCCTCCCCCCTAAGATTAGGCTTACTCCTGGAAGCTGGGTAATATAAAAAAAATAACACACACATCTAAAATCGGTCCTCCCAAGAAATAGAAGACTAGCCACTAGGATCCCTCTAGATCAGTACTCAGTCAACGTCTCGAACCCTGAGGATCAACTCCCGACGTTGAAGGATGTGCACCATTTCCAAAGAACGATGCCGGTTCTCCACCAAGAAACTCTCCAACTGCACCCTGGTGCTTGACCTGGTGGTTATCCACCATGGTAAACACCCTATGCGACCTGCCTGCATCTCCTACGGTCGACTCTGAAGCCGCCGGTCTCTGACTGAACCCAAAAGTACCCTTCTGAGGACACTATCGAGCAATGTGACCCTATTGGCCACAAGTAAAACATTCTATACTCCTTATGAATCCTCTATCACTTGAAGGTACACTAGACCGTGGAAAACTACCTCCACTAACTACAGACTAAAAACTCTATGAAAGCTGATCAGAACGATCACATTGAACTTGCTGCCCACTCTGATTTCTCTCATTCTGAAACCAACCACCACCATGTTGAGACTGAAAACTGTTACCCTGCTGGGGCTAAGAATTATTATTCTTTTGAGTACATTGCTACTGTTGTTGTCCACCCTTAGTGGGTGTCTGTTAGTTCCTAGAGGAACCTCCTATCTGTATCTGACCTCCACGTGGACCTATACCTACTATAGGAGCACTACCTATCTGGACACCTATATGTCCACCCAATGCTAAAACCATATTCTCTTCCACAATGTGTGCTTTCTCAACTGCAACTTCCATAGTCTTCGGTTCAAAGACTCTAACTCCTCAACTAATGTGGGCATTCAAACCCCTAATAAAATGATGTACCAGCATTGCTTCATCATCTCCAACTCCTACATATTGTTTGAGTTCATAAAATTTGCGTTCATACTCCTCAACAGATAGTGCCATCTGACGCAAATCGTGTAACTCATCAGCTCATCGTTGCCTCCAATGTTCAGATAAGAACCGTGCTCTAAACCTCTCCAAGAACATCTCCCAAGAAACTATGCCAATCTCTAAGTGGAGCTTCTGCTCCTCCAAGCACCACCAAGTAGAGGCAAATCCTCTCAGATGCATGATAGCGCATCTAGCTCGAGTATTGCTACCATAAGGGTGCATAGAAAAACATCTACCCAAGTCTAGTAACTAGGTCTCTGCCTCTAAACCACCTCATGTTCCATCAAAAGTAGGGGGACGTGCCCTCAACAAGTCCCTCATATGTCCTACCACTATGGCATCCTGCTCTGCAGTACTAACAATCCTCTTAGGAGATCTATCACGCTCCCTAACTACCTCCTAATCAGCTTCTTGCCTTGGACCAAGTCTGGCAAGAACCTCTTCTAGTATGGGATGCAACTGAGCTCCCTCAACCTCTGGCTATTTCAGAATTCGTTCCTCACTTGTATGTTCCAACTAAGGACTCAACTATTCCACATGTTTTCTCTCATGGGAGCTCTGAGGGGGAGTAACCTGAGGGATTGGCCCACGGCCTCCACCTCGACCTCTACCATGTCGCCTAGGCGTGATCCTACACATAAAACAACAACGAGTCTCAGATACTAATCAACCAAGGCTAACAGATAACGATACTACATACTAGGTCAACCTAATGGGCTCACAATTACCCAGAGCATCCAATGTTAGAACCTTTGCTTTGATACCAATCTTTAATGCCCCGTCTTGTAACCTAAAGAATGATGCATTGTCTACGAAAGTGTAATAAATTTTTTTTAAGTGTATTCATTAACTTAACTAATTGCAAATATTCCCTAAGAAACGCGATGACACACTACTTGAAATTCCCATAGATGACTTTAGTATTTAACATTGCATATATATTAATTTTCATAAACTTAAAAGTATGCATTGAATAACATTTACATTACAACAATTGAAAGCATAATATACATAAAAGATTCTTTCATACATTGCATTTGAAATAACATTACAATACTCATTCTTCAAATGAGGTAGATCAAATAATAGTTTACAATTACATATTACAAATGTTCACCTCATAACAATTGAGGAATGTTACAAATACAAGATTTCCAATGATACAATTAAGGAAGTACACATATATCCAAATACGAGCTCTCCATCCATGAAGCTCTCGTTACCACGATAAAAAACTGGGGACCCAACGGAGTAAGGCGCACGTTCCACCCAACCATGTGGTACCCGTAGGTCCACCCCCCGTGCTAGGAGATAGTAATAAGGTTCCCTAGACATAACCTACAAACCCTAGACACAAGTAAAAACCATAGAAAATCTATACAAGTACACACTTAACTTATTGGTTACATTGCTTCCAGAATCGGGATAATCAAATATAATAAGTTCATAAGGTAAACCAGTATTTTAGGTGGAGTGTCATCACAATGTTGCATAGGTTACCCTAGTGTTTCTTCCTAGGTTCCGGCCCCCAACTTGGGTTACCCTGGCAACCTCTTACGAAACCCGACCCCTCATGCAAACTATTGTGGAATCGAATATCTTTTAAAATAACAAGATATCGACTTTGCCATTCCAGGCCTTCTTGACTCATTCTCAAGACTGAACTAGCTCTTAAGTCCATGAGTGAGGCACAATTAATCTAGTTAAATATTTTAGAATACCCAATGTGTTGATTTAGTTTTCTCTTATTTACTAACTCTACATGAGTTACCTAGACACCACTTTGTGTGTCGGCCCTCACACAAAGCCACTCCCCTAAAAATAACATGAGGAAACTAAGTTCACTAACTAAGGTAGGTAAGGTGCACAAGAATCAGCATATAATACCCAACATATCATAACGGACATCAAATCTTTGTTCATAAACCCAGATGTCCAAAAATCATACAAAAAACCATGTGCGCTACCCTAGTTAACACAAAGATTGTATTCAAAACAAATAACAACTCCCACATTAAACAACTTATCTGGAAGACTTGAAAGCTAATATATATTCCCACTTCGCCCAATAAAAGAGAAAATACAGTTTTAAGCAAATTAGGGACAATAAACATCTAATTTTAGGATTTACTAAATCTACTCAATTCAATATGTAATGCCCCACCACGCAACCCTAGAGGAAGTTGCAATTCTTAACTTAAACGAACCAATTTTTTTTTTTTTTTAAATACAAAAACATGAAAGATGAATTCACATTGCCAACAACCTCTAAGGCCACGAGACAAAGATTACTTTAAAACCCAACAACAACAACCATTAAAATAAATCGAAACATTAATCACCTACAAAATTAAGATTACATACATCCCATACAAGATAAATTACAACAAGGATAATAAATATCTCAAGATTCCAATTAACATTTAAACAATAAGATTACAACACTCATTCCCCGAATGAGGTAAATCCAATAATCATGATTACAATTTACAAATTCCACCTCGATAACAAATGAGGGGTAAAAGAATAAAGATCAACTTGAAAGAATGAAGCCAGAGTAGCATCTAGATCCAACGAGCTCTCCAACATGAAAGTGTCGTCCACATGAGCAAGAGAAAAAACCAACAGAGGAAGGTGCACGTTCCACCCAACCAAGTGAAACCAAAAGGCTCACCCCCTATGCTAGGAGATAGTAACAAGGATTTCCTAGACAAGACCATCTACCTCTAGACACAGGATAACACATAAACTGAACTGAATCAAGGACAAAACCCACATTACTTAACACAATGGTTACAATGCTTCCAGAGTACAAAATCGAGTACCATCACTGCACAAAAATAAACCAATGGTACAACACCATACCGACTGCTGTCATAGGAGGAGTTTCATCGCAAAGGCTACATGGGATCTCCTGGCAAGTCTTCCTAGGTCCCGACCCCCCTCTAGGGATGTCCTGGAAACCTCAACCAACTTCCGGCCCCACATGCACACCAGAGTAGAATCGATTATCTCTCGTAAAGACGAGATAACAATCTTGCCATTCCAGGCCTTCCCGACTCATCTCAAGTCTTGTACAAGCCCTTGAACCAATGAGCGAGGCTAAATTATCTTGTTATGTTCAAGCTACTCTATCCCTAGTATAAGTTATTTTAATTTTCACTTAATTAACTGACTCTCACACGAGTTATCCTGGAACCACTTTGGGCCCGACACTCATTTGAAATCCACTCCCCTATCGACAACACATAACTCAACCATAGGCCATGGGTAGACAATGCACTGACACTTATCACAAATAATCAAACACCTCAACAGACAACACATCACTACAGATGCCCAAAATTGAAACCAAAGCATGCACTACCTCAGGCTAACACAAGGTTGACTAACATAATGAGACCCACATAACAAACTGATAACTCGACTCAACCTTGAATCACAAGGTCACACAACCTGTTCAAAGAATCGGGTAACCACTTAAGCTTAACTCACACACAATCCAAGATAGACAAAACAAATCATAAGAGACATAACATCATCTCAAGAAAGCACTGCTGGAAGACTTACATGATCAACAAGAAATGACTTAAAGTCAACAATCATATAATCACACGTTCTCTACATGCCCAAAAATGTAATTTTGACAAACAAACTTTCTCATAACACAGAAACCAAAGTACAGAACAAAGGCTGACTCACGTAGAACCACCCATACCAATAAATGAACCCAAATCAGGAAGATTCTCAAAACATTCACTCTCATTCCACAACATCAAAAGCAAACAATTAAACACTGAAAACATTTTAGACAAATAGGTAAGCTAATGTTCAGATTTCCTAAATCCATTCAAACACAGATTTCATGACTTGCATTTATCCAATCAATTGATCCCATTTCTTTTCACGACATTGAAATATTTAAAGCACAGATCATTTACTCTAAATTTCATAACCATATTCATAATCAAAACACTTTAATAATGCAACTATTTGGTTAAAATTTAAATCAACCGTTCTCTCTAAGTTTCATGATCACATACTAAAGATAAATCACTTGATTAATAAATCATTTAGGTTAACTAATAAGTTCATCCTTTACTCTCAGTTCCGCAAACATAATAATCACATGGTCGTTTAGAAGTTCTAGTTTAACATTTAACATTATTTAAATATACCAAATAAAATAATATTTTATTTGCAAATAAATCAATTAAATAACTTTAAATTTAAACTCCCATTGAATAAAATATAACAAATAGCATATATATATTTTCCAATTAATTCATATTTTAAAATCCTCATGATTAACATAACATAAATTTTGAACTTACTAAAATCCCTTTAATTTAATATATATTAAGAATATTATATTTTATATAATATACAATATTAAATATTATATATAATATATAAAATATAATATAAATAATATATATAAAAAAATTAGATTAAATAAAGGTAAACAAACTTTAACAAAAATAAAATAAAAAAATTTGTTTTAAAGTAACCAAAGGGCCGAAGCCCTAGCACGCAGGCCCTCGCCGCCCATGGCGGCGAAGCCTGTGTGTTCCACACACAGCACCCCGCCTACCGGCCGGGTGGCGGAGCCTGTGCGCTGAGTGCACAGTGCCCGCCTCCCTGCAGGGCGGCGGAGCCTGTGTGTGGAGCACACAGTGCCCGCCTCCCTGCGGGGCGGCGGTGGCTGTGTGCTCGCACACAGCGCCGCCTCCCTGCCAGGCAGCGGCGGTGGGGTGGGGTTTGGCCTCCCACCTCACCACAAAATAAAAATATAGATTATATTCCTGCGTTTTTCCAAAATGAAAATACAAGGACTTTCTGGGTTTTACCCAAAATTTAAAATTTTCTAAAATAACAAATATATTTGTATATATATTTGTGGGTATCTCCATATATTGATATATATGGTTGTATTCACAAATATATATACTCAAATTTTGATTTCATATTCAAATTGTAAAAATAATCCAAACCCAATTCAAGAAAATAGAACATATTTCAAAACAACAAAATGGGTTTTCAAAATCTAGTTTTAACATTGAGTTTTCTTGGATTTTCTTTCCATAACTTGGTATAAATTTCTTGTTTGGTTTCAATTCCAAATCTATCTACCATTTACCAAATTTAAGAGCTTTTCCATGAATTTCCATTGAATCTAACACTATATTTTCAATCATTCAAAATGAGCAAGAAGATGAAGGGAGGAATGATGGAACCTTATGTTTTCTCCAAAATTTGCAAGCTTCCACCATGGAGATTTTCAAGCACTCTTTCAACTCCACAATCTTAGCCTCCTCCAAGCCTCTCCACCCAAAAACCAAACCAAGAATCCATTTTTTTATTTTTTTTTGAAAACCCTAAAATGAAAAATATATTCTTTTTCCAAAATTTCCCAAATTCAAATTCAACCCCAATTTTAATTCTAATCCCCATTTTCAAATTCTAATTAAACTCAAATTCAAACTAAATTCAATTTCCAATTCAACTCTCCACAAATATCTTTCCCCAAAATAGTCAACTATTTCAGAAAATATCTTTTCTACCCCAAAGTCATTGCATATGAAGACATTTGAATTTTTAATAACTTTAAACAATTTTCCAATTTCAATTTGAATTCAATATATTTTAGCATTTTATATTCAACAAAAGAATTAAATCTTTTACACTTTTAATTCAAAAAGGGATAATTTAATTAATTCACACAATTAATTTAAATAATCAATAAAATAAATCTAATCCAATATTAGATTATTTTATTAATTTAATTAAATTAATTAATACAGTAAATAATTTCCTAGCATCACAACCAAGAACATTTAATCAGCAGTTAAGCAACATAAGCCATTTTAACTTGAATTTAATTAAAGACCAAGGTGATCTGGGCAACATGAAACAACCAAACCCGACTACAACCCGACGACACACGGTGACTAGGGTAGTGGCTTGACATAGGAAAACCTAGCTACTATCTCCCAATCGATTTCCATCAGACAAGGGACACGCTTGGACCTGTGGAACCAGGTGGAGTCAATGTCCTGTACCTGCATCCTGCAACCACATGAATGTCAAACATGCATATAACATAATAATAAAACACACCGTGAAGAGGAATTCGTGGAAACACAGGGCGCTCGCATGCAAGTGATGTGCTCCCGTCCCCTTCACCAATATAGTATCACTAACTGACGAAGTTTACATCATTAACATAATCAAGACACAAGGCATCATAAAGAAAACATTGTCTGATTAACAAAGCACAAAATGGAGGGGTGTTACACAATAATTCCAAAACATAAAATTATTCAACTTAAATTTATTTTATCTTCCATTGATATGAAAAACAAAATTATAATTCACCCAATCCATAATCAAATATTGTGATAAAATTTTCGGTCTCTCTATTTGACATATCTCATTATAAAGAAACGGTCCATTCATACTTTTCACACACTAATTAACAATATACCTTACATTTAAATATATGCACATCAAATCAATTTAATTAAAATTTTATTTAAATATATGTTATACATATAAATAAATAAATTTTCCAAATTTTCCAAATTAAAATTATATATTCACTTATTTCTTTAATCACTAATATAAATTTTATGAATTAAATTTATATATATATATATATATTATATATGACAAAAAGGCAATAAATATAAAATAAAACATGAAATAAAGTTTTTTTTTATTGAATATAATGGCAGGCAGGGGAGCCGACGACCATACACAGTCGTCGCCAGCTGTTACACATAGCCATTCCCTTAAGGGTAGTGACTATGTTGGCAGTCGTGCGCTACCTATGAGGGCAGCAGCGGCTACCTCCACAGCCGTCGCCCCTTAGGGCCGGCTGTGGGTAACCCCCACGGCCATTCCCAGCACAAACAAGAAAATTCAATGGATTTTTTTTTAATTCCATTTTTTAATAAAACCCCCAAATCCGCTTGTACGGCGATAACCATGAATTTCAAAATAAAAATTCTCACAATTCAATTTATATATGAAGGGATATATATATATATATACACACACACGATTAAATGATAGATAAAATATAATAATCAGGCAATTACATTCAACAGGGATTTACAATGGAAAATTGAGAATTTTAACAGTACACACAATTTTTCCCCAACAAATTCTAATTTATACACAGACGATTTCAATTTCATTTTCCAAATGAATGATTTCCTTCACAATTATTCACTCAAATTATTTTCTACAGGAAGCTTTTAACAGAAATTGTTACAGATGTTCCCAATTCCTCAAACAATCACGCATTTAACAATTTTAACAAAACCTCACAATACTAATCCTTTTCACAGACAAACTTTTCAAAAGAAATAAATTAAATAAATAACCAGTAAGGAACCTGTTTCCTGTAGCTTGAAAATTGTCTGTTGAAGAGAGGCTTTTCCTGTTGGGTGCAACTTCCAAAGCTTTTTCAACCACCACTTTCCAGAAGAACACAGATACTGAACAAAATTTCTATTCGTGAACCTCTTCCAGAAAATTATGCCAAAATCCCAAACAATCCTAATTCCAAAAATTTTAGCAGAAGTCTATTCTTTTCATTTCCCATGAAGTGATTTTCTATTTTCCCCAAATCCCCTGATATCTTCTGAGAGAATTCTCAACAAGCAGCAATTAATTTAACTACCACACATGTCAAGAAGAAAATATCTTCTAACCACCTCCCGGATGATTCTTTCTTTCTTCCTTATCAAGAATCAAATGCATATTAAAGAATTCAAAAATTCAAAATTCACAATTCAATTCCCTTTTGATTTTATTTTAATTTTTATATATTTAAAATTTTCATTCCCAACAAAGCAATTAATTTAAATTTAATCTAATCTTACAAATAACGTAACTTTTTATTTAATTAAATAATTTTAATCTCAATGATTAAATTACTTAACCAAATAAACTAATTAATTAATTAAATAAAATGTAAAGCTTTATTTTCAACATTTAAAATTGATTTTAAATAAACATTAAATTAAAAGAACATTGTTCTATCATTAAATTAACAAAATTTTCCTTTCAAAACAATTAATCCAATCAGGCACATACGAGACAACCATAGACACCAGACTTACACTGACGACATACTATGACTGGGTTTGAGACTAGACTAGGAAAAAACCTTGTTACTACCTCCCAATCAACAATTATGTTGAGTCTTGACATGCTCAGACCTGAGTAACTAGGTGGAGTCGGTGTCATGTACCTGCAATCCTGCAATCAAACAAGTAACATACATGTATATATATAATCCATTATACAAACACACCATGCAAAGAAAATCATGGAAATCACAAAGCACTCGCAAGCGAGTGATGCAGCTCCATTCTCCACACCAATACACATCACATCAAACTGACAAATAAAATAACAGTTAATCTACCATAAACATATATATAGCAATAACATATGAAAGAAACATCTATGCTAACATAAAGCATGTCAAAATAATTACCACCATAAAATGTATCATCATATCACAAAATAAATCCAGTATCACTCTAAAGTCAGCGATCAATACATCAAAACAAAGTACCAAGGTCTATCAAAGTGAAAACATGCTAACATAAAACATAAGAAAAATGGAGGGGTACTACAGCAGCCAACAACCGCCTCTTCCACCTTTCTCTCATGGTCATCAGAAGGCTAAAAAATTGAGAGGCTGAAGAAAATTTCGGCCAAAGTTATAACCCATCTGCCACCTTTTCCCCGACCACCTATAGTCTATAAAATGACAAGGTTGACAAAAATGTTGACCAAATTTCACACAAATATCCTATCGGCTAAATATATATACTATACATATACATATATATACATATATGTGTGTACATATATATATACATATATATACATAGACATATATATATATACATATATACGCAACAAAATAGAAAATGTTATGGACATTATATATAGATGTAAATATACATACATATATATACAAATATACAATACATATATACACACATAAGTTGTATATGGACCACCCTTTTGTGCCAAAGGTTTTGCATAGGCCTATAACTGTGATTCTTAGCATTCTATGGCAATGGCTGCAATGGAATAAAATAGTTAATGTTATGTAGTTCATGTTGTTGATGTCCACCTTAGGCTATATATTGTCTCATTTGTGGCTCTCATTTATCATCTATGGTTGCAACACAACAAAATAGTCAATGTTATGGACATTATATATACATATACATATACATACATATATATACATATATACATAGATATATAGATATACATATGTGTATATATACATACAAATACATATATATATATATACATATATATACATATATATACATATATATATATACACATATATATATACACATATATATATATATAAATATATTGCATATATAAATATGTTGCAATGAAATAGTTAATGTTTTATAGGTTGCATTGTTTTAGGGTGTATTGATACCTTTTTTATAAGATTTGTTGGAAAAAAAACTATATAGTTTTTTCACACCAATATTGTTTGATTTATGGTTCAAATTTTGCAGGGATGTTTTTGTATAGGTTTGTCATTGTGATTTTTGGTGTTTTGTGGGTTTGGTCATCTAGGTGACTATTGATAACAATATTGTTTCATTTAAATATAGAGTAACAAACCAATGGAGGAATATAACCCAAGCCACCCAACAATAATCAACAAAATTTGCACCATCTTTAAAATTTTATTATGTTGCAAGCATAAGTAAAAAATGGAATCCATTAAAAGAAACCCACAAAAAATAACAATACCAGAAAAAGTTGCATAACTTTAACAATTTTATTGCGTTCCAAACATAGCCACAAAATGCAAGCCACATAAAGAAACCCACAAAGATTCATAGTAACAAAGTGAACCAAAAATATACCCATTTCTCAACAAAACCTTATGGAAAAATGAAACAATATAGCTTTCCCAACACCTTCTCTGAAATTAACAGTAGCAAACCCATCCAAAAATAGAGTCCTTGTTGAACAAAAGCATATTATAATTTGAAACAATACATATATATACATGTATATATATATATACACACATATATGTATACACATATATATATATATAGATATACATATACACACACACACATATATATACATATATATATAGATATACATATATAGACATATATAGACATATATATATAGTAGCTTTGAGTGTGGAGGGAAAGCTTCTATGAAGGTGCAAGTGCAATCATTGGCTGTAGAATTTTTGTGAAACCGGTTGCAAGCTATTTTATGTTTTTTTGCATGACTCGATGGCTGCAAAAGAAGCACGAAAGCGAAAGAGGCATAGCCAAAGGGATCGGGGAGGGGTGAGGGAAAAGGTGCATACTGAGAAAACCATTCCTCAAGTATCTCTAAAATAGTATATGTTATTTTCCAAAAGGTATTGTTGATTGTTGCAAAGCACAAAAAACTACACAATAACAAATGAAGGCAAAAAACAACCCAAGGTAGCCATCAGCAATCAACAAAAAATATTGCACCTTAACGATAATTGCAAGACTTTGATATTTCATATGCGCAGATCTGTGTGTTTTTGACATTGCATGCAAACAATATTCATATGTTTGAGGTCCACCTGTGGATATATATGGCTGTTGTCTACACATAGATTTGGATACATATATGTTTGTATAGATTTTTCTTTCTAATCCTATATATAGAATGTTTTATTCCTTTGCAACTAACTTTTGAGACATATACATTGATGTGGAATTCTTTTCCAACTCCAAATACATCTATTCCATGTGTTGAATGTATATGTACGAATTTGTTGCTTATAGATATATGCATGTGGAAAAAAGTATGCGTCTATTTTGTAGTGTTTTATTCCTCTTTTCTCCACTGTGGATATGTGTGCATGTCAAATTAGATGTAGACACCAGATCCGTATATATTTGTTGCTCTACTTATTCTTTTCGTAACAAAGGGTGGACAACAACCCTTTTCTTGTTCTTGCTCATTTCAGTCAGCCTATGTACACATATGTATGTTTGTGAAATTAGAGACGCACATTATTCATCCCTATGTGTAGACATGTATCTATCTGAAATCAGATGCAAACAATATTCATATATGTTTCTTGATATGCTTGTTCTTTTCATAGGTTAATGATGATTTCTATTTGATCTATGGTTCCTATCCAGTGGAGATGGTGCATAACATCAACAATTTTATTATGTTCCAAACATATCCACAAAACGGTAGCCATAAACAGAAACCCACAAAGATTCACGAAAACAAACCGAAGTTAAAATATACTCATTTATCAACACAACCCTATCAAAAAATTGAAACAATATAGCCTTCTCAACAACACATTATCAAAAATTAACAATGAAAAACCCATCCAAAAAATATACTCCTTTCTAAGCACAACCCTATCAAAAATGCGAACAATATAGCCTTTTCAAAACACCTTTTTAGAAATGAAACAATATAGCCTAAGACAGAGAATAATAATCAACAATACCCAGTGTAACGAAGCATAAAGTGTACAACATTAACTATTCTATTCTATTCCAACCATAACCACAAAATGGAAGCCATAAATCAAGCAACATTAGTTTCAACAACAACCCAGTTGGACAAACCCACAAAACTATAGCAAAAAAACCCAACTAGAACAATAGCCACATAACGCAACCATAAATGAAACAATATTTCTTTCAAAAAACAATATAGTCTTTTCTCAAGAGCACCTTATCGAAAATTGAAACAATATAGCCTTTTGAACAGAACCTTATCCAAAATGGCAAAATATAGTCAGAGCTAGACAATAGCAATCAGCAAAAACTACATAACGCCAACAATTTTATTATGTTGCCAACATAGCCACAAAATGTAAGCCAAAAATAGAAACCGACAGGAAATTTACATATACATAAATATATGTATATATATACATGTATATTCATGTTTATATATACATATATATACACATATATTAATATTAAAGTATACTCTTTCCTTAATGGAACCTTATCAAAAATTGAGAAAATTAGCCTTTCCAACAACACGCTATCAAAAATTGAAATAATATAGCCTCTTCAGCAGGACCCTATCAAAAATAAAACAACATAGCCTAAGCTAGAGAACAACAATTAAAAATCCATAATCGAAACAAACATAAATTGTATAACATCAACCCATTGTTGATTACACAAAGCACAAAAAATGAACAGTAACAAAAAAATGTAAAAATATAACCCAAACTACCACAATCTTTTCCCAAGAGCGCCTTAATGAGAATTCAAACACTTCTCAACAACACCCTATCAACAATGAAACAATATATCCTATGATACACAACAACAACCAACAAAAACTACATAAGGTAATTAATTTTATCTTGTTCCAAACATAGCCACAAAGTGGAACCCATAAAGAGAAACCCACAAAGATTCATAGTAACCAACCCAAGTAAAAATATACTCATTTCTGAACAAAATCTTATCACAAATAGAAACAATATAGCCTTCTCAACAACATCCTCTCAAAAATTAGCAGTGACAAACCCATCAAAAAATATACTCATTTCTGAACAAAACCTTATCAAAAATTGAAACAATACAACCTTTTCAACAACACCTTATCAAAAATAATACAATATAGCCTAAGACAGAGAACAATAATCAACAATACCTAATGTAACCAAACATGGAATGTACAACATTAACTATTTCATTATGTTCAACCCATAACCACAAAACAGAAGCCACAAATCAACCAACATTGGTTTCAACAATGACCCAAACACAGAAACCCACAAAACCATAGCCACAAAATCCATGCAAAACGATAGCCACATAACGCAACCACAAACGAATCAATATTTCTTTTAACAAGCAATATAGTCTTTCCTCAACAACACCCTATCGAAAATTGAAGCAATATAGCCTTTTGAATAGAACCTTATCGAAAATCACACAATATAGCATGAACTATACAATAACAATCGACTAAAATTGCATAACATCAACAATTTTATTCCATTGCAAACATACCCACAAAACAAAAACATTAAAGAGAAACCCGTCGAAAATTGACAATAACAAACCCATACAAAAAAACACTCCTTTCTCAACACAACCTCCTCAAAAATTGAAACAATACAACCTTTTCAACAACACCTCCTCCAAAATGAAACAATATAGCTTAAGCAATAGAACTATAATCAACAATGCCCAATGGAAGCTAACACAAAGTGTATAGGATTGACTATTTTATTCCATTGCAACCATAACCACAAAATGGAAGCCATAAATCAAATGATATTGGCTTGAAGACTGACCCAGATGGAGAAACCCACAAAACACAAAAAATGACAGTCAGGAATCCATGCAAAACCATAGACACAAAATGCGAGCCTTAAACCAAACAATACTCATTTTCACAAACAATATAGTCTTTTCTCAATATCCCCAACCCATGAAGAATGATAGTGTAGTGTCCCTCTGTTTCAGTTGTTCTTGACATTCAAGTAAGTGGTTCTTTTTGGGTGGTAGTGTCGTTTTCGTTGTTAAAAGTGTTTTTAAATGTGGTTAGTTGAATTGGTAAGGTCTTGATGATTTTGTGATTTTATTATTTAATTTGGTTTGAGGCGATGCTATAACACTAGTACTATGATTAGATTTGATGAATCAAAATTAATTTAATTATAAGGTCATTTGATTTATTTAGAACTAAATAAAGAATTAGACTAAATAAGAAATGTTAATTATATTAACATTGGAAGTAAATGATTTTTATTAGGAAAGATAATTGTTGTTTAATGATTGAATTTAATTTTAAGGTGAGAAAATATTAAAGTGAATAAAATATTAAAAATTGAACTTAAGTTTGAATGGTTATAAAAGCTTGAAAGGCAATTAAAAAAAAAATGGAAAGTAGATTTTAATTGAAAATGGAAATAAAAATAAAGAAAATAATAAAATCAATGAGGATAAATGATGAAGTGAAAGAAAAGCAAACAAAGGATAGAAAGATTTACATTCAAGCTCATGCCTAATTTTGCAGCTATCATTAAAAATAAAAATAAAAATAAATAAATAAATAAAAGTATGTGCATGCGTGTAATGGGAAGGAATGTCAAAAAGGAAAACAAGATAAATTTAGTAGATATTTTGAGTTTAAATTAGAAGTTTTCTTTTGTGAACAAAAGAGATTGCTGTCACTGCCTACCCGGATGGGAAAGATACAGGGAACGGGGGTTCTCGGGCAGCTTGCTAGGGGATGGATAACCACCAGATGACCGTTCATCTAGGAGAGAGAATTTCGGCACCACTGAATGGTTACCCTTAGGATGTCTAAGATTCATTAGTTACTGGGAGGGTCGATTATGATTCAAACCGCATCAAGAAAGCTTGTAATCAATCCCAAGATCTGGACTTGGCACGGGGAAGAGATGCAGAAGTATGGCTTACACAAATCTATGCACTGCGGGTAAGTTTTCTGTCTTTAAATGCCAAAAGTAAATTCTGCAACTTAAGAGGTTTTTTCTTATCAACAGAATAGGGTTATAGGCTCTATTAAATGTCCATGATTGTCGATTCTCTCTCATATTTTTTATTTTGTTCATTCTCTATCTTGAATCTTCCTTTTGATCATTGTCGATGGGAGACTCGTCTACTTACCGTTGAGCATCGTTCCACCAATAATGGGGACCCAAGTTCTTAATGTTTTATTTTCTGGTAATACAAACCCGAATTCCCTATGTTTAGCATTGTTCATGGTATTAAGATCCGAACATTGCATGAGGTTATCGTCTCTCTTTAGTGTGAGGACCCAACGTCATTGTATTATGTAATAACATCGCTGATGATGTGTTATTTGATACTCTGAGATTTGACATTGTTATCTGTCGATTCAAAAACATTTTGCACCCTTGTCTTTTATGTCATAGTAGAATGATGGAAAACAAGAATTGGTGCTTGACAATAGTAAAATCTTGGAGATGAATTTAGATGTAGTCGGAAATCAGGACATACTTGGAAATTATTATCAACTCTAATAGTTGTACCGGAGACCATGTTTAACAAACCGAATGCAATCACTAACCTTTCTCTTTGGTGGTAGGTAAGGGTTTTATTTTCTGCCCTTCCACATTGTTAGTAAATGTTTTGAAAACTAGAATATTCCCTGTCGTCTTCTTCATCCAAGCCAATCTCTCCTAAACTTTGAATAGGTCTCCTGTGGCTATGAATATGATCTGCTTCACACCTTCCAATCACATTTTATTTGAAAGTTTCTAAATTTTGTCCAAGATATACCATTTGTGCATATCCCAGGCAATCATAACATTCTATAGAGCACATTCCTCTCTAGCATTCTGGCAAATAGTTCACTGTCTTACTTAAGTGACCTGAATAAGTATATGGGAATTGCTTGAACATAATAGGAGGTTCAAGGTTTAAATAATCTCTCTGATTTCATTATCATCCTGTTTCAACTGTGGTGTTTGAACTTAATAGGAAATGTTAAAGATTTAAATATCCTGCTTGTTTCTTCTGACAATCTGTCGCAGTTCCAGCACTTGAAAATGAAATATTGTCAATTACTAACATAATAGAGAGCTTTCCGTTGATTGAGGTGAAGATTAATTTCCAAACTTCAAACTTGAGCGCGTCTCTGGAAACTTGCCTCCAAACACAAATGCGTCTAGTTCAAAAAAGAAAAGTTGTACATTATTTCTCCTACTCTCAAGTCACGTATTTGCACCTCACTTTTCTCTTTCCCTTCAGTCTTGGGGATAACATTTGGGATTTGACAATAATGCAAGAAGATGGCGATATTTCCAAATTCCAATATTCACTTTCTAATATACTTGGCAACCTGTCACTGTTACAGCGTTTTGAGTTGAGGCGTTGTACAGAATTAAGTAGCCTCCCTGAAACCATTGGCGACTCATCACAACTGCAACTTTTAGACTTGCATAGGCGTAGTAAATTAAATAATCTCTATGATTTCATTGGCAACCTGTCACAATGGCGCACTTGAACATGGTAGGATGTATAGATTTAAACAAACTCTTCATTTCTAATTACAACCTGTCACAGCGGCACACTTGAACATGGTAGGGTGTATAGATTTAAATAAACTCTTTGATGCTATTCACAATATGTCAAAGCGAAAGTACTTGTATGTGGTATAGGCGCAGGTCTTGGTTCTTTGTATTTAGTTTAGATAAATTTTGTTTAGTTAAAGTTGCTATGTTATATGAAATTAAATTATAGTAGAAAAGTTAGTGGTCTAGAAAGAAAATGTTAAGTTAACTATAGAATATAAATTGAAAGGTTATAGGATAGGCAATCTTATTATCTTCTTATCTTTAGGATTGAGTTAAATCTTAGCCCTTGATTATTCTTAATTCAATCTAACTAAATTTCTTATATTCAATTTTCTGTTTTGTTTGACAATTTAGTTTCCATACAATGATTAGTAGAAAATTACCTTATGAAATTATTTGACCTTAATAAAAAGATAGCTTATAGTTACAAGAGAAGCAATCACATACATATGTATATACTTACATGCATGGGTTAAACCTTCTTTAAACTATTACTTTCTTACTCCCATGGAATGAAAGATTATACCTTTTGAAAAGATCAATATACAAATGTTACGACACCATCTATTGATACGCTTGCAAAATTCAAACGTTAGAGTAGAACATTCGCTTTGGTTCTAAAACTAAATGATTATATTAAATTATGAGAATTGGTAAACATTAGAATATTATGGAAATTATATAGTTATAGTTATGAAGAAAACTTGAGTAGTAATGTGTTGTTGATGGAATTAGTTTCGCTTTTAAATGATGACCTCTTATATAATCGTTTATTAGATGGTGTGTTAATTTACTATGGGTATGTTTTAAATAATGTATTTAGTATAGGATTTTGGGTGAAGTTGGTTAAATGGGGTGCTTTTGTGCAAGTTGAACTCTTCTTGAAATGGATATTGTTGGTTAGGAAGATTATGGTTTGGTTGTTCATGCTGATTTATTGGGTGTCTTTTGAGTTGAGTGGTAAATCGGTTAATGTTATCGTTGTCATGGTTTATGGTTCTAATTGAGTTGTTAATGAGTCGAATTGAAAGTTCTTTGAGTAATGGGTATCCTGAGAGGAGGAAATAGAGGTCTCCCTTGGATTTTCGATTTAGTTCGTATCGAAGTTGTTGATGTAGTTTGAATGGAGTTGTTGATCTTGTCTTGATGTATTCACTCATTATATTTGAATTGAAAATAGTTCTTTGAGGCCTTGCAATTATTGTTGTCAATTCTTTGACTGGGAAACCCTAATGTAAACTTTTTGAGTCTTCCAGAGGCTTGTTTTTATTGTTGGGCAATGTTTCTCCTTTTATGTGCCTTTGAAGTGGCAAGTGTTTTGGTATCAGAATTTTGAAAGGGTTGTACGTGAATTGTTGAGACTTTGATTATGTGTTTATAGCGAGATGGGTAATGCCTCACATGTTTCTCTGTTGTGATCTTATGTTCTTGTTATGTTGTACAACCCTTGGATTTTGGTTTGATGTTTGTTGGGTCTCTAGGGAGAGTGGCTCTTCATGGGGGTCGGTGCCTCGGGTAAGAGGAAGTGCACAGGAGAACCCACGTAAGAGTAGTTAAACAAGTGATAACCTAAAAATAGAATTTAGGGGATGGGTAGTAAAACACACAAGATAATAAATATTGGATACCTCGTCTATGCATTAGGGCTATCATAGACTAATGATAGACTGAGAAGGCCATGGTCGGCAAAGTCATAATCTCGTCTTCATGAGAGATTATCGGCTCCACATGAGCTACCCTATGGTGCTAACGCCTCAATTAGGAGGAAGAGCCAAGAGATCCATAGATGGGTGCTAGCGCCTCAAGTTGGAGGAAGGGCCAGGAGATCCCATGAGAGCTATGCGATGACACTCTCCACTAGACACCCTTGTGCCTTATTTCTTGTTGCCTCTGGAATTGTGTCCGCATGAGCTACCCTATGGTGTCGATGCCTCAAGTAGGAGGAAGAGCCAGGAGATCCATAGATGGGTGTCGGTGCCTCAAGTTGGAGGAAGGGCCAGGAGATCCCATGAGAGCTATGCGATGAAACTCTCTAGTTGTCATTCATTTGTCTTGCTTCCTTATTTCCTCTGGAATTGTATTTTGTTTATTATTTTTGTTTGATTTGGAAGTGTTTCGTGATCATCCTTTGGTTACTTGTTTATTGGTTATTGCTTTGATTTATGTGATGAGATTTATGACTTTAAGTTATTATGTTGACTCTAGAATGTTGTTGATTATTTCATTGTAATCCTTGAGTTTTACGATACCTTTGTATGGTGTTGAGTCTTGTGGTTCCTTGTTTGGATGTTCTTGTTTGAGGTCTCTTTCTTGTCAGCTCCTTAGCATGGGAGGTGGGTCTTCGAACCTACGTAGTCGGGTGGAATGTGCTAAGCTCCCCATTGGGTCCCTAGTCAAGGATCGAGAGGTGTGGATTGGTGCTGTTACGGCGATTCCAGAGTTGTATCATTCTATCTTGTCATGTGGTTCCTGCCCATATTGGGAAACATGTTTGTATCATTGTAAGACTTGAACAGTGTAAAGTAATGAAAAGGATGTGATGTAATATTTTATCATTGGTAAACCTTGTGTGGATATGGATCCATATCATATGTTATTCAATGTGTTGTATTTATTTAAGTGAATGGTTTCTTATTGATGGTTTATATGTATACTTTGTCTTGGATTAAATTTGGCTTTCATTCTTTATCCTTGATGTATGGAATTAAGTTCGTAATGTCTCCTCGTGTACCCCAAGGGATGTAAGTGTAAGTGAATTTGTTTAAATGAATTTTCATGTCATAACTTAATGTGCATCTCATGTATGTTAGTTTTACTTTTAATAAAAAAAAAAATTGTGTGGTAATTGTTGCTTTAGTTGTCCTTTGGGGTTCACACGATGGGGCGTGACAGATAGCCATATAACACATCCATAAATGAAGCAATATTTGTTTTAACAAATAACATTGTCTTCTATGAACAACACCTTATTGAAAATTGAAACAATATAGCCTTTTGAACATAACCTTATCGAAAATGAGACAATATAGGTTGAGCTAGACAGTAGCAATCGACAAAAACTGCATAAGGTCAGTAATTTTTTCCCATTGCCAACATATCCACTAAATGCAAGCCATAAAGAGAGACACACAAAAAATTGAAATATATATAAATATATGTATATATGTACACATATATACATATATATATACACATATATATTAATATTAAAAAAGACCCAATATAGCCTAAGGCAGAGAACAATAATCAATAATACCTAATGTAACCAAACATAGAATCAACAACATTAATTATTTTATTCTATTCCAACCATAACTAGAAAATGAAAGCCATAAATCAAACAACATTGGTTTCAACAACGACCTAGATGGAGAAAGCTACAATATAGCTCGAGCTATACAATAACAATCAACAAAATTTGCATAACATCAACAATTTTATTCCATTGTAAACATACCCACAAAAAGTAAACATTAAAGAGAAACCCATCAAAAATTGATAGTAACAAACCCATAAAAAAAAACACCCCTTTCTCAACACAACCTCCTCAAAAATTGAAACAATACAGCCTTTTCAACAACACCTCCAAAATGAAACAATATAGCTTAAGCAAAAGAACTATAATCAACAATGCCCAATGGAAGCTAACACAAAGTGTATAGGATTAACTATTTTATTCCAATGCAACCATAACCACAAACTAGAAGCCATAAATCAAACAATATTGGTTTGAAGACCAACCCAAACAAAGAAACCCACAAAGCACAAAAAATGACAGCTAGGAACCCATGCAAAACCATAGACACAAAACACGAACCTTAAACCAAACAATACTCATTTTCACAAATAATATAGTCTTTTCTCAATAGCCCATTATCAAAATTAGAAGCAATCAATAGTACCTTATCGCAGATAAAACAATATTGCTTGCCAAAAATGGCGACCCACAAATGAAACAATATGGAAAATGGTTTTTTCGATATCCACCTTTTCCCACTTGCTTCAAACAAACCTCTTTCCGCCAGCTTTCTCCAGGCTGCCTTGTTTCTCCAAGCCTGGAAACATAGGTAGACAATGGAAACCATAAACAGAAACTCACAAAAAATCACAATATCAAATCGATGCAAAACCATACACACAAAACGCAAACCATAAATGAGACAAGATATTTGAAACAATCAACAATATCTTATGGAAAATCAAACAATATAGCCTAGCACAGACCGTGAACCAAAAATCAAACAATATTGCTAAGGGTTTCTTCGACATGCACCTCTTCCTACTTGCTTCAAACACACCTCTTCTCGCTAACTTTCTTGCACAAAAATGGGCAAAATATTATCACATGCAACACTTTTCTTTTTCATTTCCAACCATCCGCCCATGCAAAAAACACAAAATAACCTCCACCCACCTTCGTAGAAGTTGCACAAAGCTTAATCCAGCTTGCACCCTCGCATAAGCTTACCCTCATCACTCACAGCTCTCATAGCAGGTATAGCAATACAATGACACCAAACAATGCCTTACTGAAATTTTTTTAGAGATTTGTTTTGTTCCCTAAGGCATTAAACAACAATTGTTATTACGGTCGTCGCCAGTACACACAAAGCATACAACAATTAATGTTGATGGAAACCAACGTTTAATTTCCATAGCCTTCTCTATCCACGTGATGCCAAAAACACCACCCTATTCCCAAAGCAGCCAACAACCAGCTCCACCAGCTTTTTCACGACCATCTTTGGCTAAAAAACTGGGAGGCTGACAAAAATTCTGACCAAAGTTATAACCCATCTGCCACCTTTTTCTCAACCGCCGAAAGTCTGAAAAATGAGGAGGCTGACGAAAATTCCAACCAAAGTTCACACAAATCTAGCCTATCAGCTAAATATAATTCTATTTTTCACTTCAATCTTATCAACTTTTTTTTTGTCTTTTTTTTTAAACAAAAAGCCCACTTTTAAATTGTTAAATCATTTTAAATATTTGCAGTCTATTCCAATAAAATCTTAGATCACTATATGACTTCTATTGTTGACCAAAAATTATTTATAGTCAATATGATCTTTATTCTAGTGATTCTCTATAATTTTATATGACGATATTTTATTTTAAATATTTATTATTAATCATTACATTCTAAAGCATTATATGGTATTTTCTTTTATTTATTGATTCTATATTATTACATGAAAGGCATTCCTTATATGAAATAAATGATTTACTTTTGAAATCGGTGGTTGAGAATTGAGGAGAAGGATGCAAGACGATGCAATTAATTTCAACTATATTTTTCTTCTCATTCTCTATTTTTTAATTTTTAAAATGATTTAATAGTTTAAAAGTAGGTCTTTTGTTTAAAAGATAATTTAAAGAAGTCAATAAGATTGAAATGAAACATAGAATTATATTTCATTAATATTTCAATTGATTCTAATAATGTTCTCTATTTTTATTTTTAAAATGAAATAACAATTTAAAAGTAGGATTTTTGTTTTAAAAACAAACAAACAAAATTGATATTGAAATGAAAATTAGAATTATATTTTATTAATATTTCAATTCTAATAAATTTAAAGTTAGTTTTACTTTTTATTTAAATATTTATTAACTTAATAAATTTATTATTAGTTTTTTTTAATTATTAATTTTATTAATATTTATATTTTTAATATATTTTGACTTTACATTTAATTTAACTTATTTTAATTTTTAATTTAGACTTATGTTTTAAATTTATTTTAATTATTTATGGCTTCTTATGAAATTAGAAATAATAATTGGGTGAGAATTGGATAGTCATCATGGAATGATGCATCTACTATATCAAGTTCACTTTTTCACAACTATTATTTGAACACCGCCTTAACAACACTTTCATCTACATGAGTCCTCTATTATCTTGATAGATACATTGAATTCATAAATAACAGTGCAAATTTATTGTTACATTCCATCAACTTGTCAAGCGGACAACTACGTCTATCTAACATAGCCTAAGTGATGCTATTATTCTCGTAATTAGTTTCACTAGTCAGGATAATAGCTAAGTATACATTGAATTCAATTTATTTTTTATGAAGTTCAACAAGTGCAAATTCATCATATTTCATTTTTAAGGGAGTAAACAATTTTTTATCAACTATGAATTTGTGATGTTATAAATGGGAATCTCATCTATAATATAAACTTTCAACAAAAAAAATATAATGATGTTTGAATCTTGATGGCAAGAACAACACCAAATCTCTTCCATCACACTATGCCGACACCAACTCTTTTTAAAAGAGTGGTAAATACTTTTGACTCGGAGCTATCAACTAGTGTCATCACAAACATGAGACCTCATCTCCAATATAAACACTCAACAATAACAAGCCAATGGATTTTGAACCTTGATGGAAAGAAAAAAAGAATATTTAAACCATCACACTATGCCAATAATAGCATAAATCCATTGTATTTATTTTTTATAAGGTAAGCATGGTTTTGAAAAGGCCCAAAATATTGTACAAAGTGAAGAAATAGGACACTGTCAAAACACCAAAGTATCAAATTTTTCCAACAAAACTAAACAGCAGAAATAGGTTTTGAAGGGCATCTAAAACCCTCACAAAAAGTGGTGAAATAGCAGAGATGCCACATAACACAAAAAATTGTCAATCAACACGTGGCAACCAAAAAAGGGGCATGCCCAAAGAAGAGCCACACCAATCATGGAGGTTTGAAATTATGACCAAACTAAGAGCTCATGAGGGGAGCTTGATCCAAATGGGTCAATCCAAAAATCTTGGATGAATCAATCTCATTCATACTAAAAAGAACAATTGCATCTCAAATTAGGTCTTCTTATTTGTCATTTAGCATTATTTTGCACTTACATTTAAACCTTATTTTCCAAAAATATGAAACTGAAATCATCTATTTGTATCCAAAATTTGAAAGCATAATAATCAACTCAAAAATCTGTAATTTCATTTTTTTAAACCTTGAATGTAATGCCCCATCTTGTAACCTACAAGAATGTTGCATTGGACAAATCAAAGGGTAATAATTTTTTTAAAGTGTAAACATTAACTTCACTAACTGCAAACATTCCCTAAGAAACACGATGACTCATTACTTGAAAATCCCATCGATGAAAAAAGTAAATAACTTAGCATGTATTTAATTCACATGAACTTAAGAACATACATTCATTAACATTCAAATTACATCATTAAAGATATATAGTACAAATAAGATTCTTTCTTACATTACATTTGAAATAAAATTTACAATACTCATTTTTCAAATGAGGTAGGTCATATAAAAATGTACAATTACATATTACAAATGTTCATCTCGTTTACAATTGAGGAGTGATACAAATATAAAGTTTCCACTGATGCAAATAAGAAAGTACATTTCTACTCACGAGCTCTCCATCCAAGAAGTACCCGTTGCCACGAACATGAACTGGGGAACCAACAGAGTAAGGTGCACATTCCACCCAACCATGTGGTACTGAGTAGGGACCACCCCCCGTGCTAAGAGATAGTAAAAAGGTTTCCTAGACATAACCTACAAACCCTAGACACAAGTAAAATCATAAACAAAATTATGCAAGTACAAACTTAACTTAATGGTTACATTGCTTCCAAAACTGAATGATCAAATACACTAAGATTACAAGGGCACTATTATTATAGGTGGAGTGTCATCACAATGTTGCATAGGTTACCCAGGCATTTCTTCCTAGGTTTTGGCCCCCGTCTTGGGTTACCCTGGTAACCTCTTACGAAACCCGACCCTTCAT
>VDFB02008056.1:0-15160 GCA_007258455.2 Sequoia sempervirens
AACATCCTCCAATGGAAACAAAGTCTACTTCATCCCATTAGCAACAATGGTATACGTGTTCTCCTTTCCATCATGAATAGCCTATTTATCATTCTGCCAAGGTCTTCCCAACAAAATATGGCATACATCTATAGGCATGATATCACACAAAACTTCATCATGATAATTTCCTATCTTCAATTTCACCAAACATTGTTCACTTACTAGTACCTTATGCTCATCTTGAATCCATGCTATCTGATAGGGCTTCGGGTATTTCGATCTTTCTAGCTTCAATTTGGTCACCATTTCTTTAGAAACTAGGTTCTCAAAACTTCCACTATCAACAATCACTCTGCAACATTTACCAGCTACCTTGTCTCTGGTCTGGAACAAATTCTTTCTCTGAAATGGTTCCTACTCCACCTCACTTTGACACAATAATCTTCTGTTCACCAACACTTCTCCCTCTTCTGGTTTATTAGATGATCTAGCATGATCCTCAGCAAAGTTTGTTCTTCTACTGTTCTCTTTCTTTCTACATGTCTCTCCCTGATTACATTCAAATGCTCTATGTCCTTCTCCCCCACACTTAAAACAAGTTCCCTTGAATACTCTTTTCTCATATCCTCTATCATCTTTTCTATAACCCTCATTCTGATAACCATTATATCCTCCTCTCCGATAAGATTTTCCATCAGCTCTACAGTACGAATTATCATTCTTACTGACTTATCTTTATTCTGATCTGTAAAAGATCCTCTTCCTCCTCTAGTAAAATTCCTTCCTCTTTGAAATCTTTTGCCCCTTCCTCTCTGTCTCTGCTCATGTCTTTTATTCAACTTCTCTTATGCTTTTAGGGCACATTGATATGCCTCCTCCACACTTAGCAACTTGATCAAACTGATTTCATCCTGTATAAACGAATTCAAACCATTCACATATCTGGCTACTTGCTCGACCTCATCCTCTAAATTTCTAGATTTGATATTCAACTTGTAGAAATACTCAGTATACTCTATCACACTTGACTCCTTTTGCTTCAATTTTTTCAACTTTTAGAACAAACTGATCTGATAGTCTGCGGGCATAAACTTTGTTTTTAACTTATTCACCATCTGATCCCATGATCTTATCTTCTCCTTTCCTCTTCTTCACCTTTTTTTCTGCAAATGTTCCCACCAAAGGGATGCATGTCCTTTCAAATTTGTATAAGAAAATTTTACCTTCTTATCTTCGGCGGTACCTTCAAAATCAAAATACTTCTCCATCCCCGTTATCCAATCAAGCAATTCATCTTAATCCAACTTACCACTATAATCCAGTGGATTGAAATGTGGTTTAGTATTTTCTCTGGTTAGGGCTCTTATGAACCTCTCTTCTCCCTGATCCATTCCAGGTTGATTTTCTCTTTCCCCTTCTTCCTATTCTTCTACCTCTTCATCACTCACATCATTAACTAGTCGACCTCTCCTCTAGGTCATTTCAACTGCTTCTAATCTAGCAGCAATTCCTCTCAACATCTCCATTATAGTTGGGTCTAAATTTCCACGTGCTCCATTTCCTCTACCATTTCTTCTTCCCACCATCTTTATACAAGTCCTCTGTAGCTGCAAGATGGATCCTCAGTCCACCACCCCACAACAAATCTTCAACAAGACTTTCTCAAACTCTGACTATCTCTCAAGGAATGAATCTTGCTCTGATACCAATCCGGTGCAGTCATGGTAGGAGGGTCCTCAAAGAGAACAATTTGGACCATGCAACAAGAGTTACACAACAAAAGCAACATAGAATATGGAGGCAAATGCAAATTCAAACTTTCATATTATCACAAATTTTAATTACAATCGGTTGGCAACATCCGGTTTCACAGATTCGGCTCACAAGCTAGATAGAACATGCTCAAAATCTTACATATCATTCATCTACTTCTAACCAACTTCACTTACTACTTTTCTAATGATCAATTACAATGATTTATATCACATCTAGAGATCTAGAATCATCTGTGTTGGCCAAAGATCGTTACAATCTCCCATGAAGGAAATGTAACATGTGCATGAAATAGGTTGGCCTCAAATTTGAATTTCTCCTTGACGGGTGCATAGGATGAAGTGTGGACCTCAATTAAGGTCAGGGACACTCCACAAAAAAATTAGAAAAACACCATAAGGATCTGCAAGTTACAGGAAGGATCCACAAGAGATCAAACTAGTCGTTAGGCTTGAAACTGCTTGGTGCTTTGTTCTAGAAAATACCACTTAATCCGGAAGTGATAACTTTCCAGAAAAAAGATCCAATATTTCTAAAATATTGGAATAAAGAAAATGAACATGTCCAAAATGAAAATATAGATCCATAGGGTACGATCAACAAATATGATGAAATGTTGAATCTGCCAACTTGAACTAAACAAGAACAAAACATAAATGAAAATATTTTTGGTTGATGCAGGATTGCAAAGAACCGAGGATGCTCCTGCATCACTAGGACACCACAGTTTAGCTGAAGGGATAAAAGTGGATCCTAAGAAAATTGAGATGATACAACAACTAGAGACTCTGACGAATCAAATTGACATTAATATTTTCTTAGGACATGTTGGATACTACCGGAGATTCATAGAAAATTTTAGCAAGATTGCAGCCCCCTGTTTTCTCTCCTCCAAAAGAATGCAAAATTTTCTTGGACAGTTGAATGTCAATCGTCATTTGATATTCTATTGTCCTACATGGACCTAATTGGAACCTTTCATTCCATAATTATGTAGATGCTTTTAATGATGCTATTGGAGTAGTTTTAGGTAAGGAAGATGAGAATGGAGGAAAATATGCCATTTATTTCATTAGTAAGAATTTGACTCCCACTAAATGAAATTACACCACTACGGAGAAAGAATTATAGCTATAGTACATGCAATCAAGAAATTTTGACATTACATGACAAGATACAAAGTAATTGTGTTCATAGACCATTCAACCATTAAGTACATAATGAACAAACCTATATTAAATGAAAGGATAATCAGGTGGTTATTGCTTCTACAAGATTTCAACGTGACCATTATTCAAAAACCTGGGAAAGCCAATGTAGTCAAAGATTTCTTATCCCAAATTAAACAAGACAATGGAGATTGTGCTCCCATGCAAGATGAATTTCCAGATGAAAAATTATTTTCCATCTCCATTAAAAGCCCCTTGGTTTATTGACATAGCCAACTACTTGGCCACTTTAGCATTCCCACCAGAATTTACATCCAAAAAAAAGAAACATATCATTCAAGAAAGTGCTCCGTTTAAATGGATTAATGAAATGTTATTTTGATGTGGACCTGATATGATTTTATGACACTATGTCAAATCAGATGAAACATACAACATCCTTAGGGCATGCCATGATGACCCCTTCGGAGGCCATTACTCTACTAAGAGGACGTCCCATAAGATCTTAGGTGTAGGGTATTATTAAACCTCTATACATAAAGATGCAAAGAAATATGTTCTCCACTGTGATCAATGCCACAGAGTAGGGAGACCCACTGCATCCAATGAAATGCCCCTACAGCCCTAGGTAGCTCTAGAACTCTTTGAAAAAGTGGGGATTGGATTTTATCGGCCCTATAGACCCCCCTTCACAAGGGAAAGAGTAAATTTTGGTCTGTACTGACTATCTGACTAAATGGGAAGAAGTTCAATATTTAAGAGTTGCTAGGGAAGAACAAGTTGCTAACTTCCTATATAACAATATTTTTCTCAAATTTAGAGCCCCTAGAACAATTTTCATAGATCAGGGACCCGAGTTTATGTCCAAAGTTTTGTTGGCCTTTACTGATCATTTCCAAGTAATCCATAAAAAGTTGTCACCCTATCACCCACAAGCAAATGGTCAAGTAGAGGTCACTAATAGGGAGCTTGAGAATATTTTAACCAAAATAGTTTCATTAGGGAGAAAATATTGGGCCAAAAAATTACCCAAAGTCGTTTGGGCTTATAATACAACTTCAAAGTCAACCACTAGTTTTAGTCCATATAAGTTAGACTTTGGGAAGAAACCTCTGCTACCCATTGAATTTGACCTGCAAACCCTGAGAACAATAATGGAGCTAGGTTTAGATCTCAAATGAGCCTAGGTTGAAAGAGTCCTACAACTTAGTGAATTGGATGAACTCCATTTAGATGTTGTCCATCAAAGTGAGCTAGTTCAACAACAACGAAAGGCCTAGCATGATAAAAACATAAAAGAAGGGAGTTCCACAATGGGGATTGGGCACTGTTATTTGATTCCCGATATAAAGATCACCAAGGGAAACTAAGGACTCATTGGCTAGGTCCATATGAAATTTCTAAATTATTTCCCAATGGAGCATTGTAGCTCAAGCCCATTGATGGTGACACCTAAACTCTCTTAGTCAATGGACATCGATTATGCATCTACCATAAACCTGTTAACAAGGAGGAATTTACAAGAATGGTAGAAATGAAAGGAGAAATACAATGCATCAACTTTGCTATGGAAGAGTCGATGGAATGCTTGGATTAATAGTCAACCAATTCAAAAAAAAATCATCATCTCTAAGCATGTGTATGCATTTATAATTTCAGGGCATTTCTTTTTGTATTCATGACCTTTTGGACTTGGCTAAATTTTGTTTCCATTTTTCAAGACATCATTTTTAATTAAGTACAAAATCTGGCACATCTTGTTGTGATGCTCTGGAACATGTTGGCTCAATTGTTGCAATGCTCCAAGACTTGCATACCCAACTAGTGTCATTCCCTGTTTTATTCCTACAGTTCGGTGCATCTTCCAACGATTCTCTGAAAAGTCTTAAGTCCAAAGTGTTTCATTATGCTTCCTGCTTCCAACTGCATCTTTCAGCGATGCTCCAAAAGTTTTGTTGCTTCTTCCAGCTGCATCTTTCAGCAATGCTCCAAAATTTTGTTCCTACACTCTAGTTTTGTTCTCACATTCCAACGACATCTCTCAGTGATGCTCTAGAACTTCATTCCCTCATTCCGGTGGCATCTCTCAATGATGATCCAGAACTTTGTTCTTGCATTCTGATGGCATCTCTTAGCGATGCTTCAGAACTTCATTCTCGCATTCTAGTGGCATCTTCTAGCGATGCTCTAGAACCTTGTTGTTGCATTCTGGTTGCATCTTTCAGTGATGCTCTGGAATTTTTCTCTTTTCATCCAGCTACATCTTTCGGCTATGCTCGGAATTTTTTCTTCCTCACTCCAACTGCATCTTTCAGCGATGCTCTATAATTCTTATTCTTCATCCTAGCTGCATCTTCCACCGATGCTCCATAAATTTTTTAAGTTATCTTTCTCTCCAAATGCTCTAATATTTCCAGTGTCATAGACATGCTCATCATTAAATTTTTCCATCACCTTCGAAATCCATTCCATACACTGCCATCTCTTATCATAATAAATCAAAATTATTATGGCTACTTTATTTCATAATAATTACAACATTAATTAGCTGTCGCATCTTCATTCATAATAAATTCATCACCATCCTCGCCATTCTATTCAATTATACTATTATGTCAGCAAAGGCAAGCAATTTTCAAATTGATGAAGGGATGTAAGGTATGTACAACTTTTACTTTAAGTAGGTAATTATTATGAATATAAATAAATAAATTGGCACGTATCACCACCCTTTCCAAACTTATTAAATTGTGTGGATTGTACTCTCACTTAAGATGTGGAAATTCATGTTCTCTTTTCTATGCAAAGTAATGATTTTAGTACAATGAAGCTAAACTCCATAATTAATTCATGTCAAGTACAATTGGTTGAAAAGCTTACATTTTCCTTAATCTACATCACAATTTCTTTTAAATATTTTTTCACCTTTTGAATGCCACAACATTCAGCAGAAATTGAGCAGAATCACAACAAAGGGATAGCATGGGAGGAGCTAAGTGAAAATCAGAGCCAACTTTTGCAAACAAATTGTTGGCAATTTGGTAGTATTTCAGAACTATTTCAGAGGGTTGGGTGGCTAGATTTTATGAAGAAGTTTTAAGGGAACAATGAGCAACTGGTAAAAGAGTTTGCAGAGAACTTCATAGATGGATGGTCAATAGTGCATGGGAAGAAATTCAAGGTAATCCCTCGAGTCATTTCTCATTTATCTGGTATTAAAAATGAGGGTGTAAATTTATCAGCAACTACAAATATTTCCTATCATAAAATGGTAGAGCTTTTCAGTAGGGAAGGGGAACCTCATCCTTTATTAGTTGTAAATACTCAAGGGAAAAACAAAGGGTTTCAAAGAATGTCAATTCCAAAGCCATGGAGAATGGAAGTTTCCTGGATAATCAATTATTTCACATGTGAAGGGAAATGTTTCATTATAGTTGGTCCCCCTTTTCGATTATTGACTCATTTGCACCATGGCGTCGAAAACCTTGAATTTAGAGTAAACCTTCCCGCCTTTCTTAGTGATTCTATTATTAATATGATTGAAAAGTTTAAAATTGGGTTGGGTCAATTGAAACATCATGGCCTCATACATTTAATATGTAAATATCATTTCTTGAAGAAAGGGAGAACGAAAAAAAAATGGAAAAAACTTCTTTAAAAATTTGAGAACCCTGTGCCCACAACACATTTAGAGGAAGGAGATCCATCCAATCTAGCAGCTCAAATTTTGGGAGAACCTTCTTTTGAACGTCAAAATATTGAAGGGGCTCTTGACAATGAGATGCCAGAAAATATAATAAACCCTTCAAACCCTCAGGAAAGACTGAGTTCACAAAATGTATCAAAGGCTCCAGAAAAATAAGAGGATATGGACCTAGAAAAGTTGGAAGATGAGAATTCTCATCCCCATAAAAATGGATGGGGTCCTAAAATAGAAGAACACAAGCCTTCCCCTTTGAGAAGAATAAAGATATTGTCTTCTAAGATTACTTGTGTTGCGGCTTCTAGTTAGTCGCATATCCCTAAAAAGAAATGACATAATAGACAACCCCAAGAACTGTAGCACAATCATGTGAAAAAGAGGCACATCCATGTGTAGAAATCACCCAACTAGGTGAATTTGGAAAGGAAAATGTCTCACTTGAGACAAGACAAGGAGAAATAAGAGAACAACTACCAAATTTTGTGCTTATTAAGGATGAGCCTTTGGAATCATTTTCTCCTTTTCACCAATCAATGGAAACACTAGAAGGTGATATGACTCACCTAAGTGAAAATTTGTCTTTCCCAATTACCAGTGATGCAGAACCAGACCCACTAGAGGTACATGATAAAGAAAATTTGATTGATGATAATGCAAAATCTTTTATATCTCCTCTATGATCTAATGTACAAATTGAGAGTTTTGATAACATAAAAACATAATTAAATGAGTTGAAAATAGAGATTGTTCAGTTAAGATTTAGCTTGCAAAAAAATGAAGAACAAATAAATTAGAAACAGGAGGGAATAGATGTACAAACTGTAGTTTTGAAGAAAAGATATCAAGAAATCACTGCTTTGAAGGCTCAATTGGAGCAAAAAGATAAAATTATTGGAGAGTTACAGATTTAGGTGCAACAAAGTAATGAGGAAGGTAAACAGTATTTGAAAAAAAATTCTAAAAAAGATAAACAAATTAAAGGTTTAACTAATAATCTTGTGAAAACTCTCCAAGCATTTGTAGAAAAACAAGAAAAAAAAAAGATGAACTCAATGCAGCTTTGAGTAAAATTGTTGAAATAGAACAAGATTTGTAAGAAATTAAGATAAAGCCAAAAATGGAATCAAAATAAGTACAAATTGAACCAGCCAAAATGGAATGATTTCAAGTCCATATTCCCCCAATGCTGACTAAATGGAAGGAGAGGTGCTATTTCTTGAAACAAGTAGGAATAGAGAATGTCAGACTTAAGAAAGAAATAGTATTGTTGAAAGAATCATATGATAGACTTTATCAAGAAAAAACTGATGCATGGAAAATTGGGGAGTTGTTATTAGCCTATAGGAAACCATCCAAGTTGTATTCTATGTTTTTGAATGAGCAATTGTTAAGATGGAAATTGTTGAGAATTTCTTGCAATTTTCCTCATGATCCAGATGATGAGCAATTTTTAAAAGCATTTAAAGAGGCAACACCTATTCAACAAAAATTTCTTTTTGAATTCTTTGTACATAATTTTTTCTTAGAAAAACATACTAATTTCTTTGTCAACCTCTTCGTTGGGGAAGTACAACTCAGAGCATTCATGTCTACCATGGATGAAAAATTAGATTCAGTGGCAAGAAAGGACCAAAGAGTATTTATAGGTAGAAAGGACCGTGGGACTTCAGATGAGATACCCTAATAGAAAACCCTTTTCCTTTAAAGCTTGATTCCAAGGATTTAAGAGCTATGAAGCTATGAGAAGAAAATATAATGATAATCTTTGGATTTGTTATGAGAATTTAAAAGTCCAGGGGCCAATATTGATAGGAAACGCATGGAGTGCCTGTGAGGAGTGGTACACTCCTTTGCCTATGTATCTTAAGAGGAGGGAGGTAATCTCACCTACCAAAATAAGGTGGTCCTACAGAAAGGTCGATGCATTAGTAGAGATACTACAATAGCTTAAAACCAAATGGATAGGGATGAAGTATAGACCACCATTGCTTCTTCAACCACCCCTGTTGTACTTGCAACTATAGAGAAGAATCCTGAGGACTTGCATTCATGGAAAGTAAGGGTTAAATACAACAAGGTTTTTATTAAGAGTCATGGTCATTGGGATAGAGAAGTAGAGAATCCATATGACCTCAGTTCCAAATACAATGAACTAAACAAGAATAGGGACATGGAAAGGTAGAGGACACATCAGAGAGTAGGAGGACCTGCTCAGGCTTAGGAAGGGGAGTGTGATGAGGTATAAATAACCTCATAATTATAATAAGCTAAAAACCCTTTGTTGTTCTTACCAATCACTTTAGCCCTACCAATTGTTTATTTTTAGGATTAATAATTACTTACTTTTTGTAAAATGATGTATAAATCTTTATTTCCTAAATCGATTGAAATTAGCTAACTAACATTGATATAATGGTATAGCTTTTAGTAATTGTATAGGAAATCATGCACGACCAAGTGGACTTTATGTGGACTTCAAGTAGTGAAGATTTGAAGTCTACACACAGAAAATTAAGGTGTGCATGGTGGAACAACTCCTTTTAATGCTTTTGTTAAATTTATGTTTAAAAACTTTGCTTAGAAACTCCCTCCGATCCTTTAATGTATGTTTGTGTCATAGAAAAAGGACCCTTTGCTTGACATGGGATTAACTCATAATAAAATGGACTTAATGAGGTCTTAATCTAGTGTTGTGAGGCATTTTATGCATTCACACTAGGTCTTTGACCCTTGCAAATTGAATAACATGTTTTTAATGACTTCTTGTAAAGGTCTTGTAAAGTGTTGTAAGATATTTTCACACTTTTCTAGACCTATAGGAACCCATTTCTCCCTAATTCAACATTATAAAGATATGTTTAATAACATTATCATATCAATCTAGATGGCTTGCAAAATAAACTTAATGTTAAACTAGTGTTGTAATGTGTCTTCCACATTCACATTGGTTATTGTGCCTTCCTAGGCTATGTGGACCTCATTTTAGTGTTGTAAAGTGTATTTAATCACACTTTCACATTGATTTTTGTGTCCCAATCCATATTTGACATTCACATCATCACTAATAGTCCCATATTAACCCATATTGTGCATTTTGAGGCTTAAATTGATCAAATACCCGATATAGTCATCATATAAACCCGATTTTCTTACTTCTCAGCATTCTAGCTAGCAAAAATGGCCCTTGTGGGAACCATTCACCATTAGTGGCGAATTAGTTTCATCTAGGTGGGACCCATTCACCATTAATGGTGAATGTGTCTCATTTTGAGCCATTTTCGGGGTTTGGCCCGAGAAAAAATTGGGTTTTTAAGTTTTAATTTTTCTCTATATGACCTTGGAGATTACGATTAATAGGAGAAAATAAAGGTGAATTTCCTATAAATATATAAGTCTCAATTCTAATTTACATCTCCATGCATCATTCAAATTTCATCATTCATCATGTTTCATGTTAGCCAGTAGGGCTTTATCATTCCAAGGTCATTAAAATGGCTTCTTCAAACATTCAAGGGAAGAATCTTCATATTTTGTTAGCCTGAAATTCAAGATCAATCATCAAAGGAAAGGTTTTTATTCCATCATTCCATGTTTCATTACTTTCTTTCATCATTTTGGTTTAATTACCTAAAAGGGGTTTGACCAAGGCAAACCCCCATGCCAATCAACATTTTCTCTCTCTTCTTTGTGTGTTTACTTGGATTTAGGGTTTCATGAATGGCTTGGACATGACTGAAGATTAGGTTACAAAATTTTTTAATTCATCTCCACTTTTTTAAGGCCAAAATCTACAAAAAAAATCATTTACAACTTCAGAAATCAAGGTTTCAAATATAGGTACCTAGAGGCGCAGATTGAGTAGACCAAGAGCTCCAGATTCTATTTTTGAGTTTTCATAAAGTCTAAAGTGGAATAATTCACCATTATTGGTGGATGAGTCCTAATGTACATGTTTTTTGAAGATTTTTTTAGATTCGAACACCCATTTGGCTAAAATGGGCCCGGAATCTGATTTTTCTAGAAGCTGGGATTGATTCACCCAGAATGGCGAATGACTCCCACCAGGCCTAAATTTTAGCATCAAAAACATTTCAAATTTCATTTCTAGCTTCCTTCAACATCTCAGGTGTACACTTTCATTTTGGTTCATTTATGTTAAGTTTTGCATTCATTCCTAGTTCATTGTTGCATTACACAATGTGTTTTCAAACACTACTTGTTTCTTGGTTTAGCATTCATATTCGATCAATTTCATAGCTTAGTTGCACTATGATCATTTCATTTAGTCTAAATAAAATCACACATAACATAATTTGAATCAACCCCTTAGCAGTTTTGGCCTAGCTCTCTCCTTTTAGGCGAAAAATCCTAGAAGAGTTAGAGTCTTGTGTAGCCAAAATATATGAGACCATTTTGAGGTGAACCTTATTTTTCAAATACTTTCTTGTCTAATTTGGAGTAATTCACCATCATATATATAGCTTGCATTATGGTTATCATGATTCATTTGCATGCTAGGTGTTAAAATTTTGCATTCATAAAAAAGTGCATTTAGGTTGCATTATTGGAATCTAAATTCCTTTAAATTTTTTGAAATTCTATATTTTCTAGCAGGCATACATCTTAGCATTCTAAAACCATGAAAATCCCTCAAAAATTTCTAAAAATTCTGAAAAAAAGTCCATACTAGGACTCATTCGCCACCTTGGGCGAATTAGTCCCTTTTGACCCCTAAAACTGCATTTTACAAAACTCATAAGTCTATTTTTCATCTTTTTTTTGGTTCTTTAACCTATCTATATCAGTTAGTTGCATTTTTGTAGCATGAATTTTGTTAAATCTTGTTTTAATTAGCTCATTTCATGCATTTTTTAATTTCACTTTTGCATTAACAACATTTCATTTTTAGATTGTTGCATTGTGTAAATAGAAAACTAGCTTACTTCGAAACTAAAAATTACATTTCCTTTTAAGTCATTGCATTGTACTTTATTTCTAACATGTTTTCCTTCAAAATATTTGGCTTTGATTTTATTAATATTGGATTGTATAAGTACAACATTCCCTCTTATGAGTTCAATTTTTATTACCAAAATGAGGACTTTAAGAAACCTGATCAAACCATTGGTACAATCCATAATCTTACATTTCCCATTAGTGAGAATGGTTGTGTAGACAATCAAGCCAATCATATGTGTTCTTCTCCTGATACCTCTCCTATTAGTGATGAAGGTATCTTGGTACAAGACATTACAAGCCTTGAGGGTCTTGATTGTCCATCTCCTTATTCCCCTTTGGATGGTGTTAGACAACAAGAACATGAAATCATAGACATATTCCTAAACATCACCTTACCAAGTCTCCATGGTCTTGAAAATCAGACTTTCCCATCTCCTAATATCCCTCCTTGATGTAAAGAGGATAGGTTGGTGTTAGAAGACATCCTTAAGAATCATGAAACCCTTGATTATCCATTTCCTAATGCTCCTCCCATTTGGTAAAATCTATTTGAACACCATAGTGGTCCCTTCTCTTGTGTTGGAATATTCATCCCAATCCATACTAACATGTAACTCCTAAAGGAAATTCCAGCTGTGACATTATTCTGTCTAAGGTGACTAAGCTGTTTCTAATCCTTCAAATGTCCATGTCGCCAAGACAGAGGTGATATCTTGCTAAATGAATTCCATCGCTATGACAAAGAGCATTCGCTGTGACCTTTTGTCGATTGGAGACCTTTGGCCGATAGTATGTTCCTATCAGGTGTTAATGTGGATGTCGGAGTAGCTCAAGGGCTCGAGGAGAAGTCCCAACAACTGGAGAATGTCTCACTGATAGCATATGGCTATCGGGGTAACTCAAAGAGGGCATTAGGGAGAGAATCTCTCAATGACAATGAAAGATCCAAGCCAATGGGAGTTTTCACTTGGTGCCTTCACAGTGACAAAAGACTTTGGTATGAAGTCTTGGCGATGGGTACCTGGTCTCGCCGATGGGGATACAACTAAATTCATTAGTGTAGCTCTCGGAACCCGGTGAAACATCTTGGTGAAGTCAAATGTCTTGCGAATTGGCAAAGGCCAGTAGCTCAGTATGTAGTCTCTCAATGAAAGAAAGACATAAGTCTTGCCGACTAGTGAATGCAGTGCTCGGGGTGACTTAAGACCTTAGTATAAGGTCTTGGCAAAGATGATAAGTCTCGCTGACTCTTCGATGCTACGGTATGACATGTTCAGCCGGTGTAAGGTCTTAGTGAAAGACTTAAGTCTTGCCAACTCGGTAAGACTTGGATGAACTCAGTATGAAGTCCTGGTGAAAGACAGATGTCTTGCTGACTGTCAGATGCTTCGGTGAAACTTGGGGAGACCCGAAAAAACATCTTGGAGAATGGAAAGTCTTGCCGATAGCAAAGTGGAAGTCATTATGACCTTGTGAGCATCAGTATGAGTCTTTCCGATAGCGAGATGAAGACTTTGTGGCATCCCGAGGGAGACTATGTTAGTGTCTGTCAATATGCCAACAAAGTTGAATGCCCTTGACTAGTTTGACCATCATATGTGGAGCCTCGTGGACCAATCAGAGGAAGCGATTTCAAATGGGTGGCAGTTAGTTTTTTGCAACTTTTGCAACGCTGGAGCTGAACAGCATGCAGGGAAAAATCAACGCTCGAGACAAAACTTTCTATGATGGGGCAATGGTGGATAAGGATGAACAGAGGACATAAATTAGAATGATAAAAGATTTAAAGGATCGATTCTGATTTGAAATTACAATGAGTGAAATTGAATTGTTGAGAGATTTTCTACAACTGAATGAACAGTGAATGTAGCTATTGAGAACTGATAACCAGAGAGTTGTATCTCTAAATTGTATGTAATCTTTTGTTACTGTAATACAAAGAGATTCAACTTGGTGTGGTGGGTTTTTTCCCGAAAGGGTTTTCCCACGTAAATTTATTGTTCATTGTCTTTGAGTATCTTTTGTTTCTATAATCTTTCATGTGTGTCTTGGGTAGATGTAATTGAAAATTAAAGTCTTGTATGCATTCTTCCCTGGTTTTGATGTTGGGAAGTTGTTTTTGCACCTACTGCTTTCCTTACATCTTGCTATCTCCCTCACTTGTGATGAAGCTACCTTGCAAATTTCATCCTTAGATGACCATATTACAAGCTCTCCCAGTATGGTAGACAATATGGAACAAGAGAATGTGACCTTAGAAACAACAAACAATCAAATACAATCTTCCCCTAATCTCCCCACTATCAATAATCAAACACATTCAACCATTAATAACTCCCTTAGTGGCGATGAAGTTATTTTGGATGAACCAAACCTTAATTGCCATGAACATGTGGTTTGTTTCTCTCCTAAGAACTCTCCTTCTAGGGAGGATATTATGACCCAAGACAAAGATAGCATTCCCTTCAAATACAATGAAGAATCTCACTTGTTACGGGATGTTAACATTATTCAACCTCAACTAATCCTTTATCCCCCTTCACATAAACCCAAGTTTATTCTCTACCCACCTTCACACAAACAAAAACTCCAAATAAACCCCAACTCATGCTTTACCCACCATCACATAAAACTTCACACAAACCTAAATTCACCCTCTACCCACCTCAAATTAATGTGTCGCAACAACCGAGTCATAATACCATTGCTCATACATATCACACTCAAAATAATCTGCAACCACTGCAACCAACCCCACCCTCCTTACCTTTACCCAATCCACCTAGTGCTCCTCATTACCTCCCACACACAAAGGAGTATGATCATAATTAAAGAATACTCATGCAAATATTTCCCTTTGGGATTTACTTCAGAACTCACCCACTTACCACACTATTCTTCAAACAGCCTTAAACCAAATTGTAGTTCCTCCTGGTACAACTCTGAATGATGTATCAGCTTTAATTCATAACATGAATCAAACTAGTCTTGGCATTACTTTCTATCAACACGAGATCCCTGCTTTAGAATTGCAAAAACAAAACGAAGCTTTCATGATCGTTGCTTGATACAATCGGATAGGGATAAAATGAACCCTTATTGCCAATGGTTCTACCCTTAATGTGTGCAGTGTCAATCTCCTTGATCGATTAGATGTTAAAAAGTCACAAATAAAACCTGATTCCATATCTATTCAAGGATTTGATAATTCAACAAAGCAACTGCTCGGTGTAATCACTTTACTTATTATAGTTGGTGTGGTTACTCTGTAAACTCCTATTCATGTCATCGCTTATGATCTTTCATACAATCTTCTTTTTATCAGACCATGGATTCATGAGATGAATGTAGTCCCTTCAAGCCTTCATTGTATAATGAAATATGTCTATAAAAATAAAATTTATCAAGTTGAAGTAGATCCTGATCCTAAAAGCTGCTTGCACCTTGAAAAAGGAACTACAAGTCCTCTGAAAACATTAATTCCAACATCCAACATAGATCCTCTTGAAATTGAACACAACAATGAGGAATTTCGATCTAAATTATTTGGCGACTATTGGGGATCCTTAGAATT